>VNJU01006353.1:0-45129 GCA_008042675.1 Drosophila seguyi | reverse complement strand
TGGTTCTCGTAGGTGATGAAAATGTAATATTGTTGCTTAACATCAGCAATCAGCGGGAAATATGATTAAAGGGGGACCTCTTTTGTTTTCTTGTTTTTAAGGCAAATGCATAAACAACTTGGGACAATGGCCATTGTCCTGGGCCTGTAAACAATGACAACAAGTTCCGAAAACGAAAATAAAGCGCAGCATGTATGCACCGGATTAAAACGTAATGGCAAGGTCAGCGAGATAACGTCACGATGATTCACTGGAATTGCAGCAGACGAAATTCTGGTAAAATCAAAAAGCCAAAGTAAAAAGAGCTTCTTGATTCTTTATGAATTTAAAAAAAGCATAAAAGCAATTAAGGGGACTTCCCAGTACTCTATAAGTACCTGTTATATATATGTGTGTAATTATACATGGAAATATGTATATATAATTTATATATTTAAAAAATTATTAGCCTTATCAAAATTCAAACCTTATGGCCTGCGATCGTGGGAAAGTGCGCCTCATATGCAAAATGCTGATTAGGACTAATACGAAGCCCGCATGCCACGCCCACCGCAAATAATTCACGGCAATCTTTCACAACAATTATGCGCAACGCCGGCGAGCTAATATTTATGTAAACATGGACACGGACAGCGATTTTCACTCGGCCCGAACACGTATCTTCGCATCTGTGGGATGCAACTGCATCTGAAAGTCAATCCGAGAGTAAGGCCAGGTTAATGCCTCAAACCTGTTCGTCTTCTGGCTATTTATTTTTGCGGCATATATATATTTTGTTAATTTTGTTACCTTTGGAGCTGCTTTTTGCCGCAGCTAGTCCGGCTACTTGATTTAGGAGTTTACTTTGGCGATGCACTGAGGGAAAATGTAACGAAAAGTCGTAATCAAATTTAATTTAATTCTTTTCAGGAATTTTTCTAAAGCGATCTTTTTATATATATGTTGTTGTATATTGTTGGGTAATATTGGTCACTTCACAAAATATAACAAAAAAATTAATTTAAAAATAATTTATAAATACTATTCAACTAAGAAAAACAGTTATATAAATTGTAAAAAGCTTTAATTTGAATTAAAATCGATTCATATATACGTACAATGTGTTTTCGGGGGAGAAAACATAGCAATAATATTGTCCTTACAATTTTATATTTCATAACCCAAAGCTTTGAAATGACTTCCCTAATAATTCTTAATTTTTAAATTATATATAGTTTATCATATTACCTAAGAATTTTCTCTGTCTGCACCGCTAACATGCCGACAGCTGGCTGGCGAGGCACCGGACCCTCTCGATCTTTCAGCACCAACTGCCTGGTTTCGTTTAACAATATTAATATGAGATGCGAATATGCGGCATTTATCGAGCAACAAGTGGCGGATACTACTGGGCCTGTTTCTAATTTAAATATTTCGCAATATTTGCCCGACTCGGAGCCGCGAGAACCATTCACAAATGACCTAATTGAGACGTAGGTCTCCCAGTTATCTCCTGCAGTGATTGCTCACGCGGCTTGGCCTGAGTCAGTGGCGGTAATGGCACGACATGACGACATCGAATGCAAATTGGTGGCAAATTTTAATTCATTTGTATATTTACATCTATTGCTTTTTCAGTGAAAAGTCGTACATGTTTCTGACACTGACTCATGAAGATTTATACATGTTCTGGGAGAGGGGCTGGCTGGCAGGCTCCTAAATTGGCATACATTGTTTTGCTCTGGTGTTCTGGTTTCATTGTTGGGCCTTTGCCACAGAGTCCCCTTTTCCATTTTTAATTTTTTCTGCCTTTTCCCCACGCCCTCTTTTTCCAACTAATATTGGTGGCGTTCCCTTTTGCAGTTATTCGCATCGTGCAAATGTTTATGTGTATTACATCAAAGTACATTTGTTTTTCAGGCGGTTGTCGTCAACCCGCCACCGCCGCCATATCCCACTCTTGCTGTTGCCACGAATTAGAGTCACAAGAGTCGGCGACATAGGGGGAGCCTTCAGCACTGTCGCCATGTCAGGCCCACTGTTAACAAATGTGTACCGAAAATGTTTTTGTCAAAACTTTCTGTCCTGTCCCGTCAATTTGGGCGAAACGCGGGCTACCGGAGCTCTGTAGAATTTGCCATTTAATTAAGACAAGTCGAGGACAGCCCGCATGGAGATAAAGCCAGGCTTATTTGGCAGCAATAAACATTATATGCAGGTTGAGCAACAAACAAGTTTAAATCAAAAGATTAATATATATATCTAAAATAAAATAGAAAATAGACTAAATCAGTTGGCCGCCTTTAATCATTTTATTTTTATTACCTATTAAATTTCTACAATTTTAATGCTGCGATTCGCATGCATATGCTAATTCAGCAATTATCAAAGGAAGTAATAAAAGATGGGTTTTTAATTTGTTTATTTTTACAAATAATACATTAAAGTTGTACAGATATAGTACATAGCAAAAAGAACAAATCCATTTAAGCGAGGAAGGGTCCAGAAATACTTGGTCTCTCATAAAATGAAGTGGCTTTGGAAATTTTATGTGCTCATGATCCAAATTTGAATCATTTCGACATCATGAATCATACTTTTAAAGAAAACGTCAAAAACCTCAAGACCTTTCTAAGAATTCATAAAATTGTTCACCACTACCACATACTGCCTTTAAAATGAAGCAAACTTTTAACTCAATTTATATGCCCAACACACATTGCAAAAAGTAATTCACTAGAAAATCCAACTGTTAAAGATGCCACCCATGAAATTAATACGGTCGTTGAATTGCGACACCTATCAACCCGCGATTTATATCCAGTAATTACAAACCTATTTCGACACGACTGCAATATGCAATTATCGCGTTAAGAAAATATATGTACACTTAATGCTGTGCGCCCATAAATCGGAAAATTCGCAGGCGGAAAGTTGACATATTGACTAGCCCCTCGACAGCTTCAATTTCCGCTGCTAAACCGGAGATCGCTCAATCAACATAATGCCGTTGGGAGATCGTTAATGTCTGAGACTCTAAAAATCAGACATGGTAGAATTTAGTCTATGAAGTCTATTTAAATACGCTTTATATGCTCTCTCCAAAAAAAATATAAATAATAAATACTTCAATTCATTTTTATTAAACGGAAAACATAATGTTCTTCCTGTTTCCGTTTGATAAAAAAGAAATGCAGTAATAATAATTTCAATTGTCACCAGCGTAGAAAAAATCTCCCTTGCTAACCAAACAGCTAAGTGAAGATTATTTAGTTTTTCTGCATAATTGTCGATGAGATAAATGCAAATAAAATGGGTAAACATTTTAGAAGAGTTTGGCCGAAGATTACCGACGTTCTGCAAATATTTGATCGCAAAACATATGGCCAAGAAATCCGACAAGGGCAACTAAAAGCCGAATTTGCCCGGTCTCTTTGTATTTGCTCCGAGTTATACTCGTATTTATTAATGAGCTGCACAAACATGCATAGTCAATTTTCAGTTCATTGCCGTTGTTTTGGCTTTGTTTGTCTTTGGAGTAGTTTGTTTGTCGTTGTCTAAAGACGATAGGCAATGGCAAAAAATGTATATAAAAATAGAGAAAACAAGTAAATGTTATTCAATAAGCGACGCCCGCTCAATTATCGCAAACTAAAAATGAGCGCCCTGTGCATTATTTCCTTTCATTGGGTAATATCTGGCTTCAAGTGGACCGCAGGGCAATATGGCATTATTTTTGGACTTTTCCCCTATTTACGTTTACGTGACCGACAGACGCCATCAAAGGTAAGCGCTTCAAATAGTTTTCGGACTTACCAGCCTTCACTTAAATGGCAATGAATTTTTCCACGTATTCCCTGGCGGATGAGGGTCTCTCTACTGCTGCATAGTTTCGGGCGACAGCTTCCGGGAGACAGGACACTTTTCACAATGCCTTCGGACACTTTTCTTTTATGCCCGGCTCCTTTGTACTCCCGGGTATTCCGTTCTTGCAACTCACTACACTACACAAAACAAGCGAAACGGTTTGATTTAGAATAAGAGATCAATGAAAGCGTCGGAAGGGGTTGAGATGGCTCTGGCGATGCCTCATGTAAAATGGCATTGACATTGGCCAGTCATTGTCCGGCAGTGGGACAAAGCCAAATCCGGGGACACAAAGGCGAACAGAAGGATTTCTGAGCACAAAACACTAAGTATACCGATCGGAACTAGGCTAATACGGAATTGCACACGCAATTTTTGCACTGAAATAAATGGTTTCTAAAATCAGAGGAAGCTTTTATTGCATTTTATTTAGGTTTAATTATGAAACAAGGAATTATTACGGAAGATCATAATATTTGGGGGTTTCTAAGTAAACATGAAATAGATAAAGATTTAGCATATATTTTAAAATAATTGTTTTTATCAAATTTAAAGCCTTTAGCAGTCATTCACAAAATCTAAACAAATATAAAGTTTATTTTATTTAAAGTGGTTTTGAGCATTTTATTTAATTCTTATTTGATTTATTCAATTCAGCTTCGAAATGTTCCTTGTTCTATATTTGTATTATACTGGAATACATTTTTAAAGTTTATTTTCAGGTCACAATTGCATATTCAATTATTAAAATATATTTTTTAATTTTTTCACAGCATAAAACCATGATTTTAGAACCCTATTTATTTCCGTGCAGCAATCCCAGCCGGCGAAAAACACTGCACTCACATTCCCACACCCGAAAACGCGAATTGTGTATTTTTTATGAATCGCTGATGGAGCACGCCTCGAAGTCGACGGCACAAAATTCGCGTGTGGCTGCCCTTGCGATGCGCTCCGTTCGGCGGACAGACTGTGACTGAGACCGAGACAGTGGCTAAAAGCTGGCGACTGATTGCGAGGCGGAAACTGCGTCGGCGGCGCCACAAGCTGCTCTGCCGACGCCGACGACACCGGCAGAGTGCCGGTCTATATATGCCTGCGCTATAGCATGCGGTGGCTACTGTTTGTTTGCCGCCTCTTGTTTGGCAGATACTTTCGTTGTCCGTTGTTGATACTGATGGAGCACAAAATTCGAAATGCAATTAAAAGCGTTGTTTGAAAGAATTCGAAATAGCAGATAACTTTTTCTGGAGAAGGCGGAAAATGCTTTGGAAAGGCAAAACAAAAACTGCCAGCTTTGTAATTTGTTAATCAAATTTTGGGCATCGCAAGTAAATAGTTTTAATTGATTTTCAACTAGCATTGGGTTGTATAGCTCGAAATATAAATTTAAAGTGATATAATATTTAAAATTGGGCTCAAATTGTGGTCAACTTAAATAAAGGTCAAGCTGAAAAACAGTCTGCTTTGAATTGTTTATAATCAAGATACCTTAGAACCATTTTACTTAAATTTTTTAAAGCCTTTTTATATTAAATGTTTTAAATAATTAAACTTATAATTTACTTTACTTCAACTTAAGTAATTCGTTTAGATATATAGAAATTTCATTTGTATTGTGTTTGAAATTTACAGTTTAAGAATTGGTTATACTTGCTTAGACAAATATTGTGTATAGCTGTTAATCTTATCTTTATCTTTTATCTTGTTAGCCTATTTATGTGTTAATCTCTTTATAACGCACCAAAAATCTGGCTAAACTATGTAGGTTACATTTTTTGCATAATTCTTTACGATTAGTCAAACCATATTTATGAGAACCTAAAAATAAAAATTTGTACGTTTCCGTTCTTTTAAAATTCATATAATATATCATCTAATAAATATATCTTTAAATAATAAAATAAATAAAAAGGGCAGAACATATTTGCTGGAATTTAAATGTGTATGTTTACTTTAAATCATAGTTGTAATTATTTATATGATGTTCTTTTTAAAATAAAGCACCAAAACTCCAAATATAGCATTTTCCCCAAGACAATTCAAATCATCCGGGCTTAGTGTTTCCAGAAATCGTGCGAGTCAAATCAAGGCGCAATTTCGCCGCGCTCAGTGCAATTTAACGCTACATTGCAAGCTTAGACTTCTGGCTGCTTACCTGCTGCAGCGGCCAGGTATTTTCCCACCGCAGACACCTGCTGTCCTGGGCTGCAAGCACTTGGCTATAAATAGGAGCAACTGGAGGAGACGAACCCAGCGGGCAACACTTTCGTTTAACTTTTGTGGCAGCAGAAATTAGTTCCCAGGCGGCCGTATGAGCTCCGCAAAAGGAAAAAGGGCTAAAAACTTGAAGGAAAGCAGGAGCAAAGGGGCTGACAGTCGATATGGCGACATGTGCCCCTGGTCCCACATGTGCCGCCGGGGCAAGTTTGCTTTCTTAATTATTTACACGTAATAAAACTAAGCATAATTTTCCAGCGGCAACTAACCCGGCGAGTAACGCACTGGCGCCTCATTTTAAATTCTATAAATAATTTCAAAAGCGGTTGATACGTATCGCCAAAGGCTTGCTTACCAGTCGCCTCCAGAAAGCCGGAAAATGGAAAACACATTCATACAAGTTGTTGGATACAGAGCGAGAGAGAGAGAGAGAGATAGAGAGTGAGAGTGGGAGATAGAGAGAGCGGTAGAGAGTGAGACTCTGCCGGCAGAGGAAGAGAGCTCCGACTGCTACGCCGGCAGCGCAGCGGCAGCGTCACATGCGGCGTATGCGTAATTTTGTCAGCCTTATCAGAAAGCCATTGCAAGCAAAGTTTATTTTAAAGAGCCGGGCCATTTATCGAACTTGCAACGTGTTGTTGTCTCCTGCGGTCTGCACCCCCCACCACCCTTTTGCCAGGATGCAGCCTATCCCAACACAAGAGTCGCGTTGTTTGCACGCCGACTGCCCAAAGCCCGCCAATTGTTTATTCAAGCAGCATCGCAGCCCATGTGCACTTGAACTGCCCGGGCCTGAGCCGCTCTATTACTCTGCCCGCCCATCCTCTCCCTTGGCCCGGCATGCCTGTGCATTCATTGGGTCTGCGATGTGTTTGTCTGGCCATTTTTTTTTCGTCTTTGGAAGCCAGCCCTCCTCTGGTACTACACAGCTGGGAAAAGTTTAGTCATTCAGTTTTGAAATTAATTGTAAATTAAATAGAGGTTATTGTAAATTAAAGAATCTGTAATTATGCATCTACACATAAATCTTAATATTTGTAGACTAATAGAAGCTTCAGTGGTCTTTGGTCTTACTTGAGATTAAAGCAACGTTTTTGTTATTTATTGTAAAAAACTTGTTTTAAGATTTAAACATATCAAGGGGACTGTCAATTGCACTGTTTCTATTTAAAATGTAATGGATTTCATGGCCTTTTTGTCACAAGAACCCTCTTCCATATATCCTGAGACTTCCTATGACCTTTCTTTCTGTGTATAAAGCGCTCACTGCAGTTGTTATCGCGGCAGTTTGTTGTTGTCGCCGGGCTTAAACGGCTCTTAGCGGCAGTGAATCAGTGGCCAAACATGTAATCTGTTTAATGGCCACTGACCGTGCTCTCCAGACACGGCTTCGGCTCCTCCTCCCCAGCGTAGCCATCGCGTATACGCACTGTTGGCTGGGCAAATGCTTGGAATTTGCATAGAGCTTTATTTCAAATACTTGTACTCTTTTCGGCATCTCTATGTGGTGCCCACCTGTTGCTCGGAAAGAAACATAAATGCCATTTAGACATTTGGACATTCGGGGGCAAACAAAAAACGTGATAAAAAAAAAACAAAAAACAACAATAAAAAAACGTGAAACAAAACTCAAATAACTGCTGCAAAAAACAAACAAAACAAATACCAAAAGCGAGCGTAAACTTGTTGGTCTCCGTCGCGCCACTGATTTGCATAAACCGCAAAAAGCCAGGCTGAAAGCGATAAAAGATTTACAGATCTCTGGCTGAGTAAACAACAATAAATAGAAACATTGCTCGCCACTTTTGGTTTTACAATAAAAGAAAAGTTTTTTCAATTAGTCGCTTCTAGCCAAAGGAGCTAAAATTTTTGATACCTTTATCTTAACCGCAAATCTAGACGCTTTTCGAGATTTTTATTACACTTGTGGGGAACCTGCTCTACAAAATCGTCTTTTATGGCATTGTTTAACACCGTTTATCGATCTCAAATAACAGTTCTAAAAAACATGGTTCATTAGCATAAATAATAATACGAGTAACCTTGACTTGGCCAACCATTTTTAGTGATTAAACAATGCAATACATTTGCATTTTCACAAAGAGAGAAAACGAGATTGCATCTCTCAGATTAAGATCTCTTCTGGTAAAACATTTTTAAAGGAAACTGAATTTTTATCCACTTTTAAACTACGCTATCATATAGTTCCTGACTTCATATAATCTAATAGTTATATCGTCTCTTCCGAAACAAGAATCGTCAATTTTATGGCTTTACCATATTGTTTCCAGACCGTTTATAGATCTCGTATAAAAGCAACTAAAGAAGTGTTAAATATTTTTATTCGCCGAATCTAAACCCGATTAGCATTCAACTTGATTCGCATCCATTGGTTTATTCCCATTCATTTGCTCTAATTAAGTGAAATATGGATTAGCATTTTGACTAAATAAGCCGAACATCGTTTTTGACTAGATCTCGTTTTTTGGCAGTTAAATTTTAAGCGCGAAAAACTCGCCCAAACCCAACAATAACAAGGAGAGGTGTGCCATAACATATAGTTATTTCATTTAAAATAATCTGTATAATATTTTTCTTTTGTTATTATTACTTTCCTTGTATTGTTAAACTTGCTTACATATACATTTCTTTTAATTTAAAGAAAATAAACATTTAAGGCATATTTTATGGTTGTTCCTTTATCCATTTAAAACAATTTATTTATAATATACCAAATCTCAAAAAAAAATATATAAAGCACCACCTATTGATATTTTGAACAGATACTGGGAACAGTTTAATACAGCCGCCACTTATAGAGGGCGGAATATGCTTATACTCGACTCATAGATGGCGGAGTTGTACTGGGGAAATTACAAAAATGTTCTTATACTTCAAAAATCCTTGCAAGAGGACTCTAGGCCTCATTTACACTAGGCTAGGTAGTCTCGTCGAAAAAAAGCTGATTAACCCTTATATGGTGCATGTGGTTATGCCACATCCATTTATAATAAAACAAGAAAGGAAGTAGACTTCGGCATGCAGTAAGTAGTAGAAAAAAAAATATGTTCTGAATTTTTGTGTTTCCTCGGGTACTGACATAAGATAAATGTTGCGAGCGAAAAATGTTGCAAATTAATTGAAAAATATATATTCCTATGGAAGCTATATGATATAGTGGTTCGATTTTGATCAAATTCAAAACGAAATTCTAAAATATACAAAAAGGCCATGTCTTAAATTTTATACAAATACATTAAAAATTGAGCAAGTTTTAATATTTTTATCAAAAATTTTCCAATCGTTCCTAGGGCAGCTATGTATATGATATAGTGTTTGATCCGGCCTGTTCAGACTTATTTAGTAGTGAGAGCATATAGAAGACTATCTGCAAAGTTTAATTTAGATAGCTTCAAATCTGAGGGACACAAGAACGCAGTAGAAACAGCCATTCCACCGTCGATATCGATAGGTAACGCAGGTAAATAGACCATAAATTCCGCCGCCACCTACCGGATATTTGCGTTTGATTTAAGTGTGACCAGCTGTCACGAAGATACAAATCTTATCCTTTGTTTGCCAAATTGAGCTTTTATAATGTAAAATCCGGCAGGCACACTACACTTGAAAAAATATAAATAAAGTCTTTGTTTTCTGTTTTCATCGTAAATTTCCCGCCCCCGCCCCTGTTTTGACCAAAGAAAATGAGCTGGCGCGACAGCATCACCAGCATTCCGGGCGCAGTTGCGCAGATCCTCAACGAGAGCGCCAACACCTTGCTTTCACACAGCTCTGGTGCAACAGTTGGCAGTGCGTTTTCTGGCGGATCGGGAAGTGGATCCGATGGCGGAGGCTCCGAGGAAGGTGCCTCGCACGGCGAGTACCGTGGGCTGCCCATTCCCGCCTCCCTGGTTCGGGAACAGTGGCGCCTAATCTTCACCAGCGACGCCAATATCCAGGATCTGAATGCGGCCATTGCCCACTGTCGGGATCTCGTCCTGCTGAGTGAAGAGCTCAGCGATGAGCGGCGTTGGCTTGTCAGACATTTGGTGGACCTTCGCTACTCTCTGCAACAGCTGGAGGAGGCCCAGGAGCAGCAGTCGCTCTCCTCGGACATTGTTTTAATGAACGCCATCCGGGCAGTGGTGGGCCACCACTTTGTGCCGCACCACCCGCACCACGGCAAGCGGAGCCGCTTGCAGGCGGCCGCCAGGAGAAACTACTGCGACCACTGCACTGCCATAATCTGGAGCGTGGTGCAGGCATCGTACGTGTGCAGCGACTGCGGCTACTTGGTGCACCAGAAATGCATCGACAGCGTAAAGCGGGTGTGCGCCCATGTCCTGGTCTCGGAGCGCCAGTACCCCGTGGCGGAGATCTGTCCAGAAATCGGTCTCGCCGCCCAGGGATACAAGTGCGCCGAGTGCGAAACGCTGCTTAACCTAAGTGAGTGCTAATCTTGTGAAGGAAGGAGGGGCTCTGAATTATTATTAAATAATTCTCCAACAGAAAGCTCCTGGATAGAGCCACGGCTGTGCGACTACAGTGGCATGTACTTTTGTCCCCGCTGCCATTGGAATGACAGCAGCTTCATACCAGCCCGCATAATCCACAACTGGGACTTCTCGCCCCGGCGAGTCTCCCGCACGTCGCTCCAGGAGATCCGGCTGTTCCTGAACAAGCCGCTCATTCGGCTGGAGGAGGACAACCCCAAGCTGTTTGTGTTCGTTGAAAAGCTGTGTGCGGTGAAGAAACTACGCCAGAATCTGGTGCACATGCGTCACTATCTGGCCGCCTGCAGGATCGCCAGTGATCAGAAACTGGTGGACCAGCAGCTCGGCGGCCGGCGACACCTCGCGCAATCCAATGAGTTCTACTCGCTGAGTGACTTGGTTCAGGTGGACACTGGGGCCCTCACAGAGTTCCTGCAGACTGTATTCAAGGCCTTTGATGAGCATATCCGATCGTGCCACATGTGCCTGGCCCAGGCGTACATCTGCGAGATCTGCAGCAACAACGAAGTGATTTTCCCCTTCGACGATGGCTGCATCAAGTGCGATCAGTGCAACTCCATCTTCCACCGCGTCTGCCTCACGCGCAAGAATATGATTTGCCCCAAGTGCACTCGCATCCAGGAACGGCGTCTGCAGCTGGATCGCATGAAGAGCACCGAGGCGGAGGACGAAGAGGCCACCGATGATGACGTGGCTGTCGCAGAATAGCTTTTTGAAAATCAAGTTCGCTCATATCTGTGCTGGTTTTTAATGTTATCATATGTACATAGGGTATAACCAAAAAAATATATAAAACTACTATTACAATTAAGACATAAGCTTTCTCTTTTATTTGTCCTTCTTTCCGTATTTTTCCCGCTTGTGGAACTTCCTGGGATTTATGCCGTAGGCCTTAAGTCGATCGTCGGTTATGCCGCTCGAGTGTTTGTTCATTTTATTTTTCGCCTTGAAGTTATTTGTTTTCTTTGCTGGAAAGGGTGCGCTGGGCTTGTGGTCCGATTTCCTGAAGGGGTTGGCCCCTGGTTTAGTGTTTCCCGACTTTTTATTAAGATGCGGTTGTCCTGACTTCGTGTTTGGTTTATTTTGTTGCTTATTAAATGGATTTTTTCCATTTGGCAATTTAACTTTTTCCTGTGCGTTTTCAGTTTTCTTTTCAGATTTATTTTGGGTTTGATGTTCCATTCCATTTAATGTAGTTTTAGGTGCCTTTTTGTTTTTGTTCACCTTGTTATTTTCGGGTTTACTCTGTGTTTGCTGTGCAGGATCTTTTACTTGTAGACTTTTATCCATTTTGCTCTTCTTGGGAGCAGAAGAATCGTCCTTCGCTTGGCTTCCATTAGCCTCCTTAGACTGCAGTGGCTTCTCGGATTCCTCTTTGGGCTTCTGTGCAGAAGTGGCTGCAGCTGCTGCAGCAGCTTTACGTTTTAAGCGCTTCCTCTTTGATTTTGATAAACCTTCTGTGGGGATCTGAGACGATTCTGCAGGAGCAGCAGTTTCGGTAGCTGGCTGAGCACTTGGAGTCTCTTCATTTGGCTGATCCTCATCATCAGAACTGAGATATCATAAGGTTGTAGTTTAAGTTTTAATGAAAATTAACAAAAACTTACCCTTCTCCGTAGAGACTCTTGAAAATCTTTCGCTTGAGGTCCTCATTCTTGGCCTTCATCTTGTACAGCCGCTGCTCCTTCTTTTCGACATGCTCCGGCCTCGTTTGTACAGCCTTCTTAAGGCTGGCCCACTGGTTAAGCTCCTTGTTCTTGGCCAGCAAGATCTGTAATATAAAAAGCCATAAAATAAGTATATCCATAACCTAGGTAGTGCGCAAGTACCTCTTCTATCGTCAGACCAAAATCGTTCGGCGTGGTCTCCACGTATTTGAAACGACATGGCTGATCTCCAATGATGTCCTCACAGTCCATTTGGTAGTATTCGTCAATGTACTCGCCGTAGGTCTTCTCATCCTCCGGATTGAATGCCGGCTTCTCGGCCTGGATCATCTCCATGAAGCGATTCCGCCTGCCCTTGCGGCCCTTGCGACCGCGCGTGCTCTCGATAAGCTCTTGCTGGAGTTGCTGCTTGGCAGTGGATGGATCGTAGTCACAGTCCATGTTGAAGTCATCATCCTCGCAGTGCCCATCGTAGTCCTCATCGGCTGCGTCCTTGTGTTGCCTGGGATCGTAGTTATCCCAGTCCTCTAGCACCAACTCATCGATGTCCGAGGGGCACTCCGGCTTCTCCTCGCCCTCGTCCACGTTGTAGTACTCGTCGTTGAACAGCTCCTGCATACGTCGGTCGTGGGCAGCAGGGTCGAAGTCTTCCTCCAGTTCATCGTCCCGAAAACCGAGCTCATCATTGCCGGTCACCGCTTTCAGCTTACGTATCTTTTCCTCGATCTCCTTGCGTTTCATCTCCTTAATCAAGTCAAGTTCCTTCATCTTCTGCTGCTTCTCCTGCTCCTTGCGCTCCTTCAACTCCTTGCGTTTCTCCTTTCTTTTGTCGTCCGTCCGTCGAATGGACTGCTCCACGGTGCGGGGATATCGCTTGATGAATTCCGCATCGGGTTCCTCGAAGCGAAAGTTGTACTTGTGCTCGAATTCCGCCTGCTTCTCCAGCTCCTGTTCGTCCTCGGACAAGGGGGCAGTTTCGCCCACAATCTCGTCGTAGGTAGGAATCGCAGACTCATCTGTTTTGGCATAGCCCTTGTTGAGGATGTAGTCCCTGAGGAAGCTCTCGCCCTGCGTCAGCTTGCTGCTGTTCCAGTACTGCTTCAATGGCTCCAACTGCTTCTTGTCCGTGTCTTGAATGTTCTCCTGTTGGCCCGCCAGCCACTTGGCAAAATCCGCCTCCTCGGCCTCTGTTTGCTCCTTGGTCTTGCTTCGTTTCTTGAATATGCCGCCGAACTCCTCGTCCTCGCCGTCGTCCTCTTGATTCATCACATTTCGGAATTCGTCCTTCAAGCGACGCTCCTCCTCGACGGCGGTGGGAGACTGTGCTCGCTGGTATTCCTCCTCCTCTTTCTCCTGCTGATCTTCATCCGAACTCTCGAACTTGCCATTGTGCTCGAGGATAACTTTCCTCTCATAATCCTTTAGGGTAACCGGCTTTGCCTTCTTCTTCTTCTTGGTAGAAGATTCCCCCTCATTTTCGTCTTCATCACCGGAGGATTCGTTGAAAAATCGCGTCTCCTTGTCGTATATTCGCGGGTCTTTGCTCTTTAGGGAGGAAAGAGTCTTGAAAAAGTCCTGGTCGAACTTGGGGTCCACCTCATCCTCCTCGGATGACTCGCTGTCGCTGTCGAATTCAGACTCCGAAACGTCCAAGCCTCGGTCTTTATCTAAGGAGAGTAAAATTAAGAAATGAGAAATTGTGCAGTGATGGAACTCTTCGCGCTTTACATTTCTGAAGGAGCTCCTTTTTGCGGAGGTTGTTGTAGGTCTTGGCATAGTCCTGGTTGGTGGTCAATTGCAGATCGTCTCCTTCATCATCCGAGCCGTCGAATAAATTATTAATCATAGTTTTGTTTATTTCCCAGGCCTTATAAACTTTCGCTGCACACGTGTTTTTTTAACATAGGCAAATTTGTAAACAGCTGTTATTCCTAGAGATGTGCACACGAAAAGCGTGATTTCATGATATGATGTGACTTGACTGCAGAATGAACAAATTCTCAAGGTCGTTGCTTGAACAAATTATTTTCACTTGAAATATGAGATGGCCTGATGACTTATTTACTCTAAGATTAACTGAGGTTTATAATTTATTATATAAAGTTTTTTTACAGTCGTGACACATATCGATGTTTTCATCAATAAATTGTCATACCTAAGATTTTATATTTACAATTTTGCAAGTTTTGTAAATTACACCAAAACTTCACCAATTTAGCTACATTCCAAATAGATGGCAGAGACACCTGAACCCCAAGGCGCCTTGAGCACCTCATCCTCCACACCCGCCGACAAGGACTCCTCCAAGAGTGAGATGCCCCCACCTTTCTACCACAAAGGTGTTATCATTTTTTGTATGAATTGTTATCTCAGTTTGCGTCCTACTAAACGCCACTGGAAATGTCCCCATCATTAAGAAGCGCACATGGACAGTGGATCCCAATAAAACCGTCAGCTGGATCCAGAAGTTCATCCACAAATTCCTAAAACTGGATGCCAACGAGCAGATTGCAAGTAGCCCCGTAATCCCACCTAAAACCCCTATCTCAAGTCTTTATATTGCAGTTCCTCTACGTTAATCAGACGTTCGCTCCTGCTCCAGATCAGATAATCAAGAACCTGTACGAGTGCCACGGGACCAATGGCAAGCTGGTGCTATACTACTGCAAGAATCAGGCGTGGGGCTAAATCGATACGCACTTGATTTGGCTAAATCTTAAGTATTTATTGTGTATTTTAAATCATGTGAATAAGCTGATGTTGCGAACTCCATTTCACACTTTATTTCCCCCAAAACGGGGCCTAACAATTGCATTTAAATGAATATTACAAGGGGCCTAGTCTCCACGCAGAGCCTCCAGCTCGTCGGCAGCCTCTTTGGATACCCTGTGATACTTCGCCACCGAGGGTCGGTAATAGTAGGCCTGATAATCGTTGCGCTCGGACATCTTGCGACGCACTTGGTCTTCCAGAAGGCTACAAATATTAACAAGATCTTATAGAAGCCAGAGGATTTCAGAGCTAATATTAGGACCTACCGGATCTGCGCCTTCTCGTTCTCCTCGAACAGGTAGTGGAGGGATTTCTCGTAGTTCTGCTGCTCCGAGTTCAACAAGTAGCGGGAAATAAAGCGGGAGATAGGGTGCTGCAATGGATGCAAATATTTAGTTGTAGGGTTGATATTTGATATTTTTGCGTTCCATACCTTCTCGTACTCCCAGTGCTTGGGCTCATAGCCCTCTGGAATCTCTGCCAGTTGCGCCGGGCCCACGAAGATGTTCGCATAGAGAACCAGTCCAGTGACTGGGATCAGACCGAGCATTACGTAAAAGTGCATCAGATCCTTGAACTTGTCCCACTGGAAGCGCGACGGCTTAATGGTCATGTGGTGGTGTCCATGATCGCCGCTCATCCTGCGCAGCTGTTGTTGCAGGGCTATAAATCCATAGTTGTTGCGTAATGTGGAATCTGTTTACTGCGGTGGAAAAGCGGAAAACTCACCATTCCGGCAGGCGGGAGTCTGCAGGACAGCCCGGAGGTTCGCGAACTTGGCTGCCGGCGTCATCAAACGGCTCCAACCGACCATTTTTAATCTATTTTGATTTTTAATTCACGGTTTGCAGCTGGTCGCGTCAAAGATGTGAGCTGCTGGGCTGCGATGCATCGATGTATCGATAACGGGTGCGGTAAAAGCACGAGCAGTCACGCACCACTTAAAAGATCTATACAAAATTTTTAGAATTCGAAATAATCCGAGTTAGTATTATGAGATTAAACTATATTAGAAATGAAATATTTTTCAATGACTATTATTTTTAAGTTATTCTTTATAGTCACAAAAAACTCCTTAATCGCCTTTAAACAATACCCTTGCAGGCTATTACAATTTTGGTCTGAAGGAGTCATTTCCGACATATCAGCATCAACGGCCGAGTCGATCTTGGTATGTTAAGAAAAGGCATTTTTTATTCTTGTAGAATTTAGATATCGATTTTATACACATCGACTGGATCATATGTATACATACATACGTAAAAATTGGTTTGCAACAAATATATTTATAATTTATTTTATATTAAATATTTCAAAACTAACAAAATTGGATCATCAATTGGATTAAAATCAAAATATGTCAAATATTTTATTTACCTCCAGTTAGTTTTTTTTTTATTCTTAACAAAATTTTGGTTCCCAATTATCCAAGCGTGTACAAAGATCGGTATTTTTTTATTGATAAATTATATTTACAATTTAACAATTTATTTGATAATTTGTAAGCTTTCGTCGTGACACGACGTGACTGATTCAAAAGTTGTCAGTGAATTACTTTAGTGAAATCGAAATTGGAACTTCGATAACAGGAAAAATCGTCAGAAATTGACCATCACTATTCATCCACAAAAACAACGTCTGGAAGTAAAATTAACGAAAACTTTTTTTACCAACAAAAGGTACTTGTCTTGTGCTGTCTGACTCATAAAAAGAGTACAAACTCCAGGAATATGTAAAGCAAAAGCAGGTGCTATAAAAAAACGTGTAAATCAAGTAAGCTGGGCCTGATTGTTTGAGGCACACACCCGCCCAGTTTGCTGATAAAAGCTCATACAGCGCAAAAAAAGTAAATATCATTAAGTGATGGCAAAACACAAGTGCGCAGTTTGTTTGCAAAGAAGTGCCGTTAAACAGTTAACAGATTGTTAGCAATTTTCCAGTTTCCTGCAAGGAGCTTGTGCAATTTTACTCCTGTGTGTGTATGTACCTACAGTGGCGGGACAAAGGAGCAGGCCTACGCCTCTTTTAACAGTGATGGCAAAAAGGATTTCCAGTTGCAGAATTAAGAAAGAAATAAAAATACATTTTTATAACGTTCAAGCGGTGCAGAGAATTAGAAAAACAAAGTAGAATATATGATAATTTCTGTATAAGAATCTGTACTCCCAAAGACATGAATGTGCAATTCATTTGATGGAATTTTACCACATATGTCAATCACTTAGTCACAGATATTTATGTGCTTTTGTGATTTGTACAACTTTGTAGTGGAGCTGCGATAAGCAGCCAGCTTGTTTCATTCTGTGTTGTTATCTTTCATGAATACAACTCACTTGTGTCGCCACCGCTGTCATGCCCATTTGTAGCGCCTTCGCTGAATGTGTACCCCGCAAGGTGGGCGCCTTCCAGGGCCAAGTTAAACTTTGGCCAAATCCATTCAGTTCGAATGCACGGCTGTGAATCAGCCACTATTCGGTACTAGTGCCAGGGCCATTCCAACACCAACCCACGGCAGCGAATAATCAGTCAAGAAAACTAGCTTGTCGGCTGTGACGTCATCGATAGAGTACTGGCATAGCTGCTTATGGCTAATTTATTCTCGCATTTCAGCGGCAGTATATATTCCACATGCCAATATAAACGACTGAGCCACGTCCTGCGTCACCGCGAGAATTCCAATCACATCGAACGGATACGGATAGAACCCGCCCGAACACTTACCCACCCAACCACCACCCACAACACCCAACACATTCGCAATGGATTCCCATTCGCGTTTCACACCGAGATTACCAGGTAAGTCCGCCGGTCGCTTGGCCAAAAATCATGATTCTCTATTCGAATACCTAGTTTTGATCTTTGGTTTCGTAACTGCTTAGCATTTTGAGCGCCTTGCAAGCGATTTGCCTTGTTGGTCGCCGCGAAAGAATTCCCAAAACAATGACAGAACCGTAGTAGCACAGGTGAACTTCGCTTAGTATAGCTACTATTATACCTAATATATCAAAAAATATTAATATATTAATCGAAGTGTACTTACAGAAATAGAATAAATTAATTTAAACTTACCCTGGAAGTTAACTAAATTGAAAAAGAAAAGGAATTGCTAAACAAAATTTCATTTTTTGTGAACCGAATAGAGCCCAATATTTATAAATTCATCTTACTTCATTTCCAAAAATAAGTCATACCTGAATTGTAGTTTCTTTGTAAAATTAGACCCGATCATACTTTGCAGTAAGAGAAAATCCATTGTAGGCAAGTTCACCTTTACACGGGTTTCCCCCTTTCAATCTCTGTCTTAAGTTTTGGGAGTCATTTGGCCGCGCCGCTTTGTTTTGTTTTCATTACCGTTTTGTAGTTTTTTTTTTGAGGGGGAGGGCTGGGCCCCCGTTGAAGAACTAACAGTAATAGCCAGCGATTAAAACTAATTTTTGTGCCCTGCCCCCGCCTTGCCTCTTGCCTAACCCCCCTAAGCGCCCAGTAATTCTACCTCTTTGTTTTTGGTATCAAGTTGTGCTACTAACCCCATTTCAAACTGTAAAACCCAGCCTATATGGGCAGCTCACAGTCTTTCTCTGTACATACATATTTCTTGCATAAATATATAACTATCCGAAATGTTTGCTTGGTTTGTTGTGGATCCTATGTTACTACTTTTCGCTAGTTGTGTTGTTGCCAATGTTTGTTACAAGGTTGCGTTTGTGTAATCGTTATCCCTAGACCTAGCTTAGAGCCCATAATCCCCAATTGTCTCTGTTCTGTTCTGTTCAGTAATTGTCTGCCAATAATAATAGCGAAACAGTAAGATTGTTGAATATCTACCAAATCAGATGCCAATGTACTCATCAAATTAAATTTCTCTGATTCATGTCTATTCACTTACTCAAACTCAATCCGAACTAAACTTGTTGCCTCAGGCCGTCAAAATACTTAAGTGAAAGCATTACTTGTAAGATTACGTTTTTGGAATACCAGTCCGCCCCAGGAAAACTTACGAGATTCACAAATGCCTTACCTCTCGCACCCCAAGGTCCCGCCATCAATCCGATCGTCGACAACTCGGACGAGCCCCAGCCGAGTCTCTCCGATCTGCACGACTTCGAGCCGAAGCTAGAGTTCGACGATACAGAGCTGCTGGCTCCCTCACCACTGGAAAGTAAGTAGAATATCCCTTTAAAACGGGGAGTCACAGAACAGAAACCAGAAAGCAGAGGAACAAGGAAATCTTGATGTATATAGATCCACTAATAGATTCTCTGATTCATTCCCAGAAGATGTTATGGTCGGTGACTTTGTACTGGCCGATGGTGAGTAAGAAAATCATCTGCGCTTGGTCGATGCTTAACCTTTCTCATTTTCTGTAGATCCAGAACTAGAGCCCGAAGAGGATGTGAATCCTTTGGAGGACGATTTCGAGGACCAACTCAGGGATCAGTCCGAGAATTTTCAGACGCCCAAAAACAAATGCGATTTCCTCGGCACCGACAAGCAGGGCCGTCACATTTTCGCTATTTATGCGTCGCGCTTTCCCGAAAAATCTCAACTTGAGGCCTTCGTTCGGTATGGGAGTACTTTTATAATTATAAACTTGTATTACCTTTTCTTTCACACCTTAAACATTGCTTTGTTTCTTCCTGCAGGGAAATCATTAAAGAGATTGAACCGTTTGTCGAGAACGATTACATACTCGTGTATTTCCATCAAGGCCTCAAAGAGGACAACAAACCATCTGCGCAGTTCCTGTGGAACTCCTATAAGGAGCTAGACCGCAACTTCCGCAAGAATCTGAAGACTCTGTATGTGGTGCATCCGACGTGGTTCATACGGGTCATCTGGAACTTCTTCAGCCCTTTCATCAGCGACAAGTTCCGCAAGAAGCTAGTCTACATATCCAGCCTGGACGAGCTGCGCCAGGCGCTCGGCCTGAACAAGCTGAAGTTGCCGGACAACATCTGCGACCTGGACGACAAACTGAACCCCAGCCGGAAGCCATCGACGCCGCCACCCAGCAGCAGCATAAATGCATCCCGGCAGCAGCAGCACAAAATGGCGACGACGCATCAATTCGGTGTGCCCCTGAAGTTCATTGTGATGAACAGTCCCTGCCTTAACTCTATTCCGCCGATCGTTCGCAAATGCGTGGACTCGCTGTCAATCACGGGCGTGATAGATACCGAGGGCATATTCCGGAGGTCGGGCAACCACTCTGAGATCATGGCACTCAAAGAGCGCGTCAACCGCGGCGAGGATGTGGATCTAAAGAGCGTGAATGTTCACGTAATCGCCGGCCTGCTGAAGAGTTTCCTACGTGACCTCACCGAGCCGCTGCTCACGTTTGAGCTGTACGAGGATGTTACCCGGTTCCTGGACTGGCCCAAAGAGGAGCGTTCGCGGAATGTAACCCAACTGATACGCGAAAAACTGCCTGAGGAAAACTATGAGCTGTTCAAGTACATCGTCGAGTTCCTGGTGCGCGTGATGGACTGCGAGGACCTCAACAAGATGACCTCCTCCAACCTGGCCATCGTTTTTGGTCCCAATTTCCTGTGGTCTCGCAGCACCAGCACCTCCCTGGAGGAGATCGCCCCCATCAACGCGTTCGTCGACTTCGTGCTGCAGAACCATAAGGACATTTACTTGATCGACGTCAATCAGCGCACGGTGTCCGTCGACTAGCGACTGGTCACCGCCAACCACAAACAAGTCCGTAATTGTAAATTGTTTGATTTTAATGTTAGTCCTAAGTAAACCAACGGTTAGCGAAAAAAGAGCACACAAAACGGCAACGGAAACTAGAGCTGATAGCAGTTTCGTGTATAAAGTGTACTGTACTTCTAAGTTGAATTTTAAACTGTGTGTAAGTGTGAGAACTGCTTGTAGCCCCAACTCCACACCAACTCGAACCGGATCACAATTATTTAGCTCCCACTTTTTGAGCGCTAAGTACGATTGATTTACCAAAGACAATTGCTCGTGTTCGTCTGTCCAGCATCGAGCATTAAAGAATTTCGAAGCGAGATTTTATTATTATGTATTATGCAATAAACGCACATTCCCCATAACCGGAAGGAACGAATCTTGGTTGCGTTGCTGAATGCACCTCCTGCACGTATGTAAGTGGAGTTGTGGCGAGCTCGAAAATCGTATGTGTAGAATTTTGAATTTCCTTATAGTAACTAAAAACCATTTTTATATAATAAAGGTATTGTTAAAAATAAAGTCAAATGTTAAAACACGAATTTGTTCTGGTGTTTTTATTTATCTTCTTTGGTTTGGCCATTTGTAGAATTGTTGTAAGTTTGTAATTATTCATGTTATCTATTTTTACAGGCATTTCTTTTCGATACATCGGATTTAAAAACAAACCATGAGTCAAAAGCGTTAAAAGCGTCCGTTATATTTATAAAATTAAATTCTGAATTTAAAATTTCAACATTAAAATTAAAAAAAAAAAATTCAAATTCTGAAAATATTTGAACAGGAGCGAAGGTATTATTCATTCTTTAATAATTGCTAATAGTTCCCATGAAAAAAAAAATGTGATAAACACAACGGCCTTTTATAGAATATAAATCCAATTATAATAATAAAAAATTCAATTTGGGGACCAAACTTGCGGATAATCGCAAGCGATTTTATTATTGATATCAACACAAATTGGTCCAGTTTGGAATATTAAATATATCATTACGGGTCACAAGTAGTCGACTTAAATGGCTTAAATGTTGATGTTCTTCAGCTTGCGGTTCAGTTCATTGAACTTGAGGATTTTACGCACAAAGAAGTCGCCATACCGATGCGATACCTTGGTGTCGGCTATATGGATCATGTCGTCGTCAATGTAAAAGTCCAGCTGCGGGAAGGGAAATTAAATTAGCTACCGCTTATTAACAGTATCAATAACAACGCACCTCAGAACCCGATTTGAATGTGCCCTCCAGGCCACTGGGTCCCTTGCTCCACACTAGATTGCGCATTTTGTGCTTGAAACAGAGCAGGCGGATCAGTAGCTTAGACACGTCATCTTCGCTGGCATTGGGATCGATGAAGGAAGCTAGTTTTGCCAGTGGCAGGGTGGTATACAGCTTCAGGTATGACCGCGTCGTGGGCAAGTCCTTCTGCTGGCGCACCTCGTCCATGAACACCAGCAATTGGTGCTCCATGGGGTCCTTTACGTAGTCCTCCATCGGCGCATCGGCGGCTGGGGGGCAGGGGCTCACGAATCGGGGACAGGCAAAGCCAAAGAACGATTTGAAGACGTCTAGGTCGCCGCACTGCATCTTGAACATGGCATCGTGGTAGTTCTTCTCGCGCAGCACCTGCTGGATGGACTCATCGATGCACTGGGGATGCAGTACCAGACAGATGGCCAGCAAGTGATACATCTGCTCAGCCTGTTTGTTGATCTGGTCGTTTTGGTACGAGCGCGTGCTGTACAGCTGCTTGGTGCGCTGGATATACAACAGGATGTCTGAGAAGGTGCGGATGGCATCGGCATAGCGGCGCATCATCATGTAAGCGAAGCCCACGTAGTAGGATGTGGAAATCTGGCAGGCGGGGATGTGCGAGTAGGCGGACTTCTTGTGGATCTCGATGGGCTCCAGAACCTTGATGGCCTGGTAGTAGTCTCCCAGCAGCGAGTGCACGCGCAGCAGGCCCACGAGGGAGAAGTAGCCCAGCATTTTGTAGAAGGAGAGCTTGCCGAAGTCACCGGCCACGGTCTGGGGATCCACGCCCTGGGAGATGGCCTCCAGCTGCTTCTTGATGTTCGAGATATCCACCAGGGAATGCAGCACATTAAGGATGCACAGAATGCTCCACACGTTGCTGTGGTTCACACACAGCTGCTGGATCTCGTCCTCAGTTTTGTCCGTAAGACGGGCACTGCAATGAGTTCACGTTCAGCGAAGATCACGGTGAAAAGAGAAAACTACTCACCGATATTGCGCAAAGTTCTGGAACTGGTACACGAACTCATCGACGAGCTCCCACAGCCAGATGTCGGGCAGCTCCAACATCACCGGGTTCGGGGCCGAGATGATAAGGTTGAAGAAGTCGCAGTAGTTGAAGAACGAGTTGATGCGCTGCTCCAGCTTGGGACCACCTTGAATGCGGGCGTGGATGTGGCGGTAGTACAGCTCCTTGTACAGGATCAGGAAGACCTTGTCGTTGTCCACGATGGCGGCCACCTCCTGCTCCTCCGGCCAGGCGGACTTGTCAAAGTGGTGGTCGCTAATCTGCGGGAACGTGTTCTCGTACATGTTTTGGATGTCATACAGATTGCCCTCTTTGATCGCCTGGCAGAAGTTTATCAGGAAGTACTTGACGTTGTCCGGCATCCGACTGGCGTAATAGTTACGCTCGTACTCCATGTCCAGCTGCGGGTCCCCGGTGTGCGCGAAGTCATCGTAGTAGTCCTAAAATCCGGAAATTTCAGTGAGTTTCAATATTTAACATTTGGTAGGGGCAGAAAAGTTGGGTTATGTTGTCGGCGCGGCTTCAACTGGGGCCTGCGGCCTCTCCTCAATCCCGGCACTTACCGAATTGGGTGGGTATTCGTCTCCGCCGTACATTGTCGCTGTTTTATATTTTCCTGGTGCACACAAAACGAAAAGGCAATCAAAATCCTGTGGAATCTGACAACACGCCAACAAATTTTTGGCGAAAAGAGGCTAGAGATGTGAGACATATATCAATGTATCGATATATCGATATATTTTAAAATTTTTAGGCCAAGCATTTAACTGTCGTCCTTTCGCCTTGTTTAAGAGCCGTTTCATTGCATTACACAGTTAATTTTTTAATTAAAAATATGACAAACATTTAAAAACTAACTTATATTTACTGAGCTATTTAAAAACTGCTCGATACTTTTTTGTTTTCCAAATATCGACTAACATTGCGTTCAAGTGGGACCAGTTTTCGGATAACTTCTTTGGCATTTTTCAATTCTTGTCTTTTTCAACATTAAAGCGACGACACACTGGCAGCGAGACGTGTTCGTGTGTCATCCGCGTTAATTATTTTTGTTAATTCAAACGAAACTCTTCTGAAGTGGGCGTGAGCTGGCGGAGTCGCGCTGTGCAACTGGGGCGTTTTATCTGAAACAGTGAAACCCTAAATATAAAAAACGCGAAACAGAAAATAAGAGAACTCGAAGCCAACAGCTTGGACTGGACGCGTTGCCATAAATCGTCAACTTTTTACGGCAATTTTTCAGCCCGAAAAGTGCATATGCCAGCGGCAGATTTGTGTAGCATTTCCCGGAAAGCGGATATAAATGTGTTTATAAATTGATTCCCCGGAAGTTTTCAATATAAGGCCTGCAAGATGAGGCTTCCTAAGAGCAGTTCAAAAACAGCATTTGCTTCGCTTCAGTTTGGATTACTTTGCCTCCTATTGCTGGCCAATAATGGCATTAGATCCGTGCAAGCAGGTAAATACGGAGTTACAACTTGAAAAACCAAAGATTTGTGTTAATTTGCGTTGGATTTTATTGAGAAAAAGTTAGATAAAACGATGATTGTTTGTAAGCCAGAATTTGGGCGTGTTCCCCAAAGCTGAAGACTCGCTCCTCCATTCCCTCTTGCTCTGTGCTTCGCTTTTAAACTCGCTCTTTCCGATCGCGAGAGAGCGCCCGAAAGAGAGGGGGCGAGAGCGATCCAACCGTTGCTTACGAACAGCGGTGGCAAAACAAAAACGCCGACTACCAACGCCCGTTTTCTTCTCGCTTCTTTTTGAGCTGTACTTGTGCTTTAATTGTTTCTTTTTTTTAAACGGCGGAACTCAAGGGAATAATGTCGCCGAGTTTCACGCGTTTGCCGGTCGCATCCCTGCAATCTGTAATTATGCGGCACTTCTACTGCGCATGCGACGGAAAAAGCATCTTCTGATTTATGATGCTGCCGGAGCACGTGTTCTATCATCTTTCCATATGTCAACCGAGTTAAGCTCCTTGTATTGCCGATACTTAACCCTCTTCATTTTCCTAACAAAATAAAGGAGCTGCATTAGATAACAGTCCATACAAGTACCTTTTATATAATATTTTCGTTTGAACGCTTACAAATTTCGCATTTTATCTCGTCCATATGTCAACGAACTGAAACTATTTTATGTTTCAGTAGCCTGAAAACAAACAATCCAGCGATAATATGCAAACATTTTTATGACTAAAAATAAACAACTGCCCACAATTAATTCGCCACTTTTACGCCTTGGGGCGTCAAGAGCAGACAGCAGAAATATATCACACTTTGATAATTTATTTCTGTACTTATTGCCCCGAGAATGGCATCATTCGCACCTCGAGTTTCCCCAGATCAGCGGAAATTGCCTCTCGAGCCCCGTCATATTTGTTTCATGGAGAACATTAGCCAGATTTTCCATTTAATTCAGCACCATTTATTGGGCAATTATGTAGGGGAAAAGTAGTTCAAACTTGCTGCTCCCATATTGATTATTTGCCATGAGATTGTCGTGCGTGTTTCGCTCTGTTCCTTGCCGGCTTATCAGGTTGATTTTTCCACTTCCCTCAAATGGCTCAAAGTCAGCTTAAAGTGCGCACGAACTCCAGATGACCTCGCAAGGGTTGTTTTCCCCCACAATCATGTCCGGAAAGTGGGAGTGTGTTCGCCTAGGAGCTCCTGCTGCACCCATTGTAAAGCATTTCTTGGGGGTTGCAACAGACAGGGGCAATTGTCTGGATTTCCGACACGACCTGCCCCCACTTCCGCCCTCTTTCTGTCACGGATCCTGGGGGCCAAAAGACTCTCGTCACCAGCAAATATTATGGGACAAATAGGCGACAAGAATCTCTGCAGTATCTTGCACAGTAAGACTTCCATAGCTCGAACAAATTTGAAATGAAACCTTTGTGCGTTTCTTTATGTAAATATTAGAAATAACATATAGTATTATAGCACAACTTTTGGCCAATTCCATGCAAAGGGATGGATCCCTTTATTAAGCAGGATATCTCCCCAAATAAAACTTATTTATTCAAACAGATTCTCATTCTGCTGTAGTTATCCAAATATCATTCTTCCCAGAATAAAACGAATATTTACCATTCAGACTGGACTAATTTTGTTTACCTATTTACTTATTGATGTGGCTTTATTTATGGCCTCAATAAAAAGCGGCCACTGGAACGATTATGACTTAAGAGAAGTACTTAAAATTATTGGCTGCCATCCAAACAGACTCTTCATATCTCAATTTTAATTATGCCAGTGACAGTTGCGTTCACTTTTCCCCAACACTGTTCAATTGTATATGGGTCATGGAAATCTGGATATTTATAGATCGGTGTTGTCTTCTTTCAGATGCCTTCACAGATTATTTCTCCGACTATGAGTGCAACCAGCCGCTCCTGGAAAGAGCGGTGCTCACGGCCACATCATCGCTGTCGGAACGAGGACCGGAGAAAGCACGTTTGAATGGTGAGTAATATTGGATTTTTTGTATATATTTATTTCGTTCTTGTTTTTAGTTACTTCAGTTGCTAAATTATATTTTAGTTGTTATTATTATTATTTTTAAATGCTGTCCCAATTCCATTAAAATATGAGTTTTAGTTTGATAGGAAATATATTTATCCCTTACTTACGATCCATATTTGAATATCTAGATCTACCCTTATTATTTCTCGCAACTTATAGTTGAAAAGTTATATAATATAAAGATAGATAGATACTTGAACTATTAAATTCACACCCAATTATTTGTTTATGTAGTTTTCAAGTCGAAATTGTAAGCCGGAACTCAGCTGACTTTTTTAAACAGTATTTTGTCAGTATATTTGGTTGGCGTAATCGCCAGTAGATTTTTACCCTTTCCACTTGCGGCCATACTGCAAAGAAGAAGCAGCAGCGAATTAGCAACAGCTTTGCCCAGCGAAAACGCCCCGAAAACAATGAGTGTTCCGGCAATTAGATAGTTTTTATTCACACCAAAATGAGCAAGCACATCTGCACCCGCTGGGCCTTTGACCTGTCCAGCTGGTCACCCACACTGCCCCAACTTAGCCAGGCGGTGGCTCTCGTTCAGCCGGAGGAACGCGTGCGCCTCATGAAGTTCCACTTCATCGACGACTTTCTGTCCTCGCTAATTGGACGCCTATTGATGCGGAAATATGTGAGCACATGCACCGGATTGGCCCACCACCAAGTGCAATTTGCTCGGGATGTCAGGGGCAAGCCGTACTGGGTGAAGCAGGACGATTGCGAGTCATCGCCACTCAGCTTTAATGTTTCCCACCAGGGAAACTTGGTTCTGCTGGCAGGAATTACTGGCGAAAGTCAAGATCCAGACTTTGGCATCGGCACGGATGTCATGAAGATCGAGTATGGCGGCGGCAAGTCTCTGTCGGAATTCTTTCGCTTGATGAGGGGCAAGTTTTCGGAACATGAATGGAGCTACATTGGAAGGCCACAGCACAACGACCGGGCTCAACTGAAGGCCTTCATGCGTCACTGGTGCCTGAAGGAGGCCTACGTCAAAGAGCTGGGAGTGGGCATCACTGTGGATCTGCAGAAGATCAGCTTCTCCGTGGACACCACCCATAATCTGGGTGAGGAGGTCTCCCCCCTCATTGGCACCACCCTGCGTTGTCACGGCAAGCCTATGGATAACTGGCATTTCGAGGAACACTTGCTGAAGGAAGAGTACTGCGCTGCCATTGCATTCCGGAATTGTCAGCCGCAGGAGCATGGCAGATTTAAAATCCTTGGAATTGAAGAACTTCTTGTGAAGAGCCAGGAATCAGAGCTGGAAGAAGTGGTTGCCTACTGCCAAAGGGCTTTAGTTAAGCCTCACAAACGATCGTAAAGAGAGCTTTGAATCAGCTATAGCATGATCTTGCATTTATAAAAGATTAACTTCTTGTGAAGTTTCAAGAATTCCTCATTAGTAATATAAAGTGTTGGTAATATTCATTGGGAAACTTCTTGTTGGTTGCGAGGAATCAGAGCTGGAGAATTAAGTGATATCCTAAATCAGACAATTGTTATCCGAAGAATAAACATGCATTTACATTGCTATTCCAATAGTTCTGCTAAAAATCGAATAACTTGTAATCCTCGTGTTGTCATGTTGCGAGCCGCTCACCCCCAAAACGCGCTTGTTTGCCTGGCACAGGATAAACAAACTCGTCGAAACGTACCCGGAAATATGCTTAAAAGGCCATAAACCCAAATTTAGGAACCCGTAATGGGTCTCAGACAGGAGCCAGACATGGTTCTGCTTCGAATTTATGCGCCAACAGGATGGGCCCTCCGTAAGGGTAGCTACGACTCTGCTCGTTTGTTTGAATTATTTTTGGCATTCCCTAAAGTTTTATCGATGGGAACGATGGCAGACTGGCTGATTGCACGTTGCCAACGGAGGACAAAGGAAACTTTAATGCGGCAGAAACGGAATTGGGGAAGGGGGTTCCAGTTCCCATTCCCAATCCCGATGCGAGTATGCAATCCCTGCAGTCCAGCACCGTTTTCTCACACTATTTTGTCACACCTGCTCAGGATTTGGCGCGGTCGGCAATTAAAACAAAGGCAGGCGGCCGCGATTGTTTATGCCCAACCAATGGAGAGCTCTTCCATTTTGTGTTGACACCAACTCAACCCCCCGGATTACGAAATCCTTTATCGGCAGGGGTTGAACCCCGCTCTGAAGGACCTCGACCACTTGCAGCTGTCAATCGCAATCGCCCCTAAATTATGGTTTATTAATTGGAAACACCCCCAGGGCGAAATTTGGCAATTGTAAGCCCTCGGTTGTAGCGAATTAAGTCCCTCAGACCTCCTCCCATTTGTTTTCTAGTTTAAGTGCATTTTATTTTGCTTTTGTTTTGGTTTAAAATGTATCATTTTCATTTTATTGTCCCTCGTCCCGCGACCATTCGCGAACCCCAGCTGGCACATCGTGGTCGGCGAAGAACTCGGACTTCGATCAGCGTCTCATTATTGACCTGGGCGTGGTGCGGAACGTGACGCACATCGCTCTGCAAGGACGACCCCATAGCAATGAGTACGTCACCGAGTACACCATTAGCTACGGCATAACCGATCTAGAGTTCGCCGACTATAAAGAGCCGGGCGGCAATGTCAAGGTAAACAATCGATCCAGAATACAATTGCGAATATGTCCCCTAATCTTCACACTGACTGGAATGCAATGCTTGTGGTGGTGGTGGTGGTGGGTTTTTGCACAGGAACAAAAAATGTATGAATTCAGCGTTATGTCTTTATACAAGAACCTAATTCGACCCTGGTTAGTAATTAGTTATTACTAATTACAGAGAATAAAACCTATTTTTTTTATTACAATCAATGAAAAAATATTTTAAAGAAATTAATTTATTTCAACCTTGTACTCCAAACAATAAAAATAACTTAACTTTGTAATTATAAGTTATGTATTCCATACCGTAATTATATGTTAATTATCTTGGTAAATGGTGATATGATATGATATAATAATCAGAATCAAATTAATATTAATAGAACAAGTCCTATTAAAATATCTATTCTTGGTAATAGTTTCTCTGTGTGTAAATGTAACTTGGTGGCTGGAAAAATTGTTCATCTACGAAAGCGGATTATCATAATCAAAATCCATTATTATTTTTGCTTGCTTTTGTGCTTGGTTCTTTATGATTTCCTTACCTAATTTCATCCAGCATGCATCTGTTATTTGTTTGTTTACTACCTAGTTCTGTAGCTCACTTCCCTACCCATTTTCTACACTCTGACACTGTTACTAACTAGATTGGTAAATGCACCTTGTGCAGGTAACGCTGCTTGGACACCGGTCGAGAATACATATAACCACTTTCTAACACTCGACCTGGGGGATCCGCGCATGGTGCGCAAGATAGCCACCATGGGACGCATGCACACGGATGAGTTCGTGACGGAGTACATTGTCCAGTATTCGGACGATGGCGAGTTCTGGCGCTCGTACGTGAATCCCACAAGCGAGCCGCAGGTACGGTGACTAAACCTAGTTTAAGATTTAACTACAACTAAACCAGGCTTAGATGGTAGAGTAGGAGGAGAAGGATCTATGCTTTAAGCACACAATCAGCACAACTCACTAAGCCTAAACTTGTAACTAAATGTAAATGTTGCTGTCCCTAACAGATGTTTAAGGGCAATTCCGATGGCAACTCCATCCACTACAACGTTTTTGAGGTGCCCATCATCGCCCAGTGGGTGAGGATCAATCCCACCAGGTGGCACGATCGTATTTCCATGCGAGTGGAACTCTACGGTTGCGATTACAGTAAGTCGCTTTTCTACATGAAATATGAAGGAATATACTGAATTCTTGAAAATGTTACAGTCTCTGAGAACCTGTACTTCAATGGCACGGGGCTGGTGCGCTACGATCTGAGGCGGGAGCCCATTGCCTCCACGAAGGAATCTATTCGTTTCCGCTTCAAGACGGCCTTCGCCAACGGAGTGATGATGTATTCGCGTGGCACCCAGGGAGACTACTTCGCCCTGCAACTGAAGGACAACAAGATGGTGCTAAATCTCGATCTGGGATCCCGCGTGATGACCTCCCTGTCGGTGGGCAGTCTGCTGGATGATAATGTGTGGCACGACGTGGTGATCTCGAGGAACCATCGTGATATTATCTTCTCGGTGGATCGTGTCATCGTCAGGGGACGCATAAATGGAGAGTTTAGTCGATTGAATCTCAACCGGGAACTGTACCTGGGCGGTGTGCCCAACGTCCAGGAGGGTTTGATTGTCCAGCAAAATTTCTCCGGCTGCCTGGAGAATATCTACTTTAATTCCACCAACTTTATTCGCGGCATGAAGGACAGCTACGAGCTGGGAGAGGCCTATCTGTTCCAGAAGGTGAACACCATCTACGCGTGTCCATCGCCCCCGATTTATCCGGTGACCTTTACCACCCGCGGATCGTTCGTTCGTCTCAAGGGCTACGAGAACTCCCAGCGCCTGAATGTTTCATTCTACTTCCGAACCTACGAAGAGACTGGTGTAATGGTGCACCACGACTTCTATTCCGGTGGCTACATCAAGGTCTTTTTGGAGTTTGGAAAAGTCAAGATCGACTTGAAGGCCAAGGACAGACCGCGTATCATCTTAGACAACTACGACGAACAGTTCAACGACGGCAAGTGGCATTCCTTTGTGATATCCATTGAACGGAATCGCTTGATTCTAAACATTGACCAGCGCCCGATGACTACGACCAAGAACCTGCAGATTGCCACGGGAGCTCAGTACTACATAGCCGGAGGCAAGGATAAAAATGGTTTTGTGGGCTGCATGCGTCTGATATCGGTGGATGGCAACTACAAGTTACCCCAGGACTGGGTGAAGGGCGAGGAGGTTTGCTGCGGTGACGAGGTTGTGGTGGATGCGTGCCAGATGATCGATCGCTGCAACCCGAATCCCTGCCAGCACAAGGGCGTGTGCCACCAGAACTCGATGGAGTTCTTCTGTGACTGTGCCCACACGGGATATGCCGGTGCCGTTTGCCATACTTGTGAGTGTCCTTTATTAAAGATTTTATTATTTAACATTAATAATTCTTTCATTTAGCCAACAATCCATTGTCCTGCCAGGCGCTCAAGAATGTCCAGCATGTGCAGCAGCGTGTTAACCTGAATCTCGATGTGGATGGAAGTGGACCACTAGAGCCTTTCCCAGTTACCTGCGAGTTTTACTGTAAGTGAATGTATTCTATATGTTTATCTTACAAAAACATACATTTAGTTATCTTTTTTGATTGATTTATATTAAAAAAAAGGATTTTAGGTTCGCGAATCCAATCAATCAAAATATGAAGACGCTACCTTGTCAAATTTGCCTTTAACTCATATACTTCAGACATTGATTAATGGTTTTTAATGTTGTTTTTTTTTCTTTATAGCTGATGGCCGCGTTATTACTACCCTCAGCCACAGTCAGGAGCACACCACCACCGTGGATGGCTTCCAGGAGCCGGGTTCCTTTGAGCAGTCCATCATGTACGATGCCAATCAACTCCAAATCGAAGCCCTGCTGAATCGCTCTCATAGCTGCTGGCAGCGTCTGAGCTACTCGTGCCGCTCTTCGCGCCTCTTCAACTCTCCTTGTAAGTGGTTACTGTTCTTTTCGTAGATTAAATTTGTATTTATCATTTTCCAATATTTAGCTGAAGCTGGAAACTTCCGTCCCTTCTCCTGGTGGATCTCGCGCCACAACCAACCCATGGACTACTGGGCTGGCGCTCTCCCAGGGTCGCGCAAGTGCGAGTGTGGAATCCTCGGTAAGTGCCACGATCCCACCAAGTGGTGTAATTGCGACTCGAACAGCTTGGAGTGGATGGAGGATGGCGGTGATATCCGGGAGAAGGAGTACCTCCCAGTGCGAGCAGTGAAGTTTGGCGATACTGGCACCCCCCTGGATGAGAAAATCGGTCGCTATACCCTCGGCCCGCTGCGCTGCGAGGGCGATGACCTGTTCAGCAATGTGGTGACGTTCCGCATCGCCGATGCCTCAATTAATCTGCCACCCTTTGACATGGGTCACTCGGGCGATATCTATCTGGAATTCCGCACCACGCAGGAGAACTCGGTGCTGTTCCACGCCACCGGACCCACTGACTACATTAAGCTGAGTCTCATTGGCGGCAATAAGCTGCAGTTCCAGTACCAGGCTGGCAGTGGTCCCCTGGGCGTAAATGTGGGTACCAGTTATCATCTGAACGACAACAACTGGCACACAGTAAGTGTGGAGCGCAACAGGAAGGAGGCGCGTCTGGTTGTGGATGGATCCATTAAGGCTGAGGTGCGAGAGCCTCCGGGTCCAGTGCGTGCACTTCACTTGACTTCGGATTTAGTGATTGGCGCCACCACGGAGTACCGCGACGGATATGTGGGCTGCATTCGTGCATTGTTGCTCAACGGAAAAATGGTCGACCTGAAGGATTACTCCAAGAGAGGATTGTATGGCATCAGCACCGGCTGTGTGGGTCGCTGTGAGTCGAGTCCTTGCCTCAATAATGGCACATGTATCGAGCGTTACGATGGCTACAGCTGCGACTGCCGTTGGAGCGCATTTAAGGGACCAATTTGCGCAGATGGTGGGTTGCTGAACTTCCCAGTAATTGTGCCTGACTTAATTTGCATTTACTTGTTGCAGAGATTGGCGTCAACCTGCGCTCTAGTTCGATTATCCGCTACGAGTTCGAGGGCTCCTTCCGCTCCACAATTGCTGAAAACATTCGCGTGGGCTTCACCACCACCATTCCCAAGGGTTTCCTGCTGGGCTTCTCTTCCAACTTAACCGGAGAATATCTGACTATTCAGATATCGAATTCAGGTATATATAAATTTGAAATTACAGAAATTCTTGGAATTCATTTAACACATTTCCTTCCAGGGCACTTGCGTTGCGTGTTTGACTTTGGCTTCGAGCGGCAGGAAATCATTTTCCCCAAGAAACACTTTGGGTTGGGCCAATATCACGACATGCACTTCATGCGCAAGAACGGTGGCTCTACGGTGGTCCTGAAGGTGGATAATTACGAGCCAGTGGAGTATAATTTCGATATCAAGGCCTCCGCCGATGCTCAGTTTAACAACATTCAGTACATGTACATTGGCAAGAATGAGTCCATGACCGATGGCTTCATTGGTTGCGTGTCGCGAGTACAATTCGATGATATCTATCCACTGAAGCTGATGTTCCAGCAGAATCCACCCAAGAATGTCAAGTCGCTGGGCAGTAAGTGTTTCTATAATTAAAAATACTTTAGGGATTCCTACAAGGTTTATTTTGCTGCAGCTCAATTGACTGAAGACTTTTGTGGAGTGGAGCCCGTGACGCACCCGCCCATCGAGATTGAGACTAGGCCGCCGCCTTTGGTGGACGAGGAGAAGCTGCGCAAGGCGTATAACGAAGTGGACTCTGTGCTGCTGGCATGTAAGTTGAAGCCTTCTCCCTAAGCTTAACCAAACATAAATAATAAAATTTTCTTCTTCAGGCTTGCTAGTGATTCTCTTCCTGCTGCTGATCCTTATGTTCTTCCTCATCGGTCGCTACTTGCACCGTCACAAGGGCGACTATTTGACACACGAGGATCATGGCGCCGACGGTGCCGACGATCCGGATGACGCTGTCCTGCACTCAACCACTGGCCATCAAGTCAGGAAACGAACAGAGATCTTTATCTAAGCCACAAAAATGCACACAAATCGTTTTAAATCGCCTTAGTCGCGCAACAGCGACGACTCAGACTCACCAAAAGAAAAGAAAAGAAATCAAGATAAAAATCAAATGAACACGGAAAAGGCTTACAACGTATTACAGACACAGAACATATTTAGACTTTTACAAAAACTGCCAATTGTATTTGTGCAAGTGATCGCTACGTAATTGATTTTGAAATTGGTTGGCTGACTTTTCATCATGTTTTTTTTTTTTTTTTACTTTGTTTTGGTTCTGTCTGACGGCATTTTACTTTATTTTATTTTCGAACGCTCTCAATAGTCACCGAAAACCGTCCATTTTTAGTTAATTTTATGAACACATTTTGTTTGTTTGCGAAATTAAGTTAAAAACTTGTATTTTAAGTTGCTGCCCCGACCGAAAGCAATATCGTGCGAGTAACATAAAGACGAACATTCCATTATTTTTAATACGTTTTTCTCGCTACGGATAATTTAAAAGATGTCTTCTAATTTACACACACACAAAAGGAACAAGAGAATCATTTTGTGGCTAAACAAAATCGGCTACTTTAGTAACACAAATTATGAAAAAAGCTAACAAATTGTATTTTTGGAAAATACATTTTGTACGTCTTGACTTGAAATTTGCAAATATACATTATTAGTATGTGTATATAGCTATATATAAATATATATGTATGATTACGAAAAAGAGACAATGAAACAGTAAAATTTTTAACTTTCAATAAAAGAAAACTACAAATAATAACAACATTTGGTTTTGCTCACCGGCCTGGAGGTCTCCATGGAAACTACTGGCTGGATATTCAGTCTCTTAAAGTTTATTCAATATAATTTTGTATACTAAAATATATATATATATATATATATGTTTATGTATAAGTATATAGGCTATTCCAAATATTAATAATCTGCATGTTTTTGATTTCCTTTGTAAAGTTAATCGTAACAATATAGGTTAACGCTAATTTTGATTACTACGGTTTTTGGTTTTGTTTGTTAATTTGTTTGCTGTCTTCGCTACTATATAGTGTATGGAATATCTTGTTGGTTTGCCATGAAGCACATGTATAATATTGTTATTCTGTAACAACAGTCTAAGTCATATGTAACTCGTTAAAGGTAGTATAACACTGGGTGGGTCTGCACAATCCAGAATCCATAATCTATAATCCACTGCCCACTTTCCATAATCCATAATCATTATTAAGTATTCGCATCGTTGTTCCATAACTAATCTACACGCGTGTGCATGTCTTCCCAGTGGATCAAAAGACTATAGTAAAAAGAAAGTATCGCAAAATGCTCGCAAAGATATCAAGAAAGGGTCGCAAACGAACCGTTTTAAGCGATTCGTATTTCGTTCTGATAGTTTGATCCACTGGGTATGTCGTTGTGTCTAGGGGCTACACCCGTGTCTACTCGTATTTGTATTCTGGGACTCCCAGAGGATTAGATTTCACTACATTTTACCTAGGTTCAACTATGGGTCAACGTTTCTAAATGGAAGATTACTGTTTGTCGTATTGATTATGTACCATGGTTATCGATATGCTCGCCGTCGACTCACTGTCACGTCCCAAACAACAAAAACAGCTATCACAAACGGTAAATGAAAATACAAAAGTCTACAGGAATACAGGATATTCCGCACTTACTGCCAGTAAGTGCCGCTATTGTCCACCACACATCATCATTCCGCGCACCGGAGGCCAGAGTCGCCCTTAGTTGTGCACGTTTCCGCTGGCCAGCATGCGGTAGCGGTTCAGCAGCTGCAACGCCGCGTCCTGCATGGGCTGGATCTTGCCGTGCCGCGCCTCGTAGACGTCCAGCAGGATCCGCTCTCACAAAACCGTGCAAATGACAAAGAGCAGCGACACGAGGCACAGCATGGCCACAATATCCCGATGCAGTTTCCTGTCCCGATGGAACGGCCGCGTGGTATAGCACTCTCGACGCGCCTGCCGCAGCAGCCAAACGGGGACGAAGAGCTGCAGCAGATCCGGCACCATGAATCCTATGTCGCGGACTATTTGGTGAGCATATCCCTCACCGCGCACCACATTCATGAAGAACTGGTCGAAGCTGCTGGCCAGAATGTGAAGCAGGGCGATGCCAACGATGCAGAATACCTTCTTTGGTGTGACCACGTTTGTCGCGTTGGCCAGGTGCATCACCAGCACGGTGGAGAACAGCTCGGTCACCTGGAACGATAGGATAATGGAATTTCTCTAATAACCTTCATATGAAAAGGCACAAATTAATTATATTTTTTTTACTCTAAATTCGCTGAAAATATAAACAATGCAACCTTTTTCTGCTGACCCATGCGCTAGGCTCTTTCCATATTTATAGCCACCAGCCATCAGCCATCAGCCATTAGCCCTTCGACATTTTCCAATTTTCCGGCCCTCCCACAGACCTCATCTCCCTCTCCGGCACTCGCTCATTAACGGGGCTAAACTTTTAAGTTTAAACTTCGGTTGGATGGATGGATGGATTTGCTCTTGAAACTTATTACCCTGCCTTGCTTCTATTTCCATGACCATAGCTATATAGCTATCTGGCCAACTAGGACTGGGCGGTCTAGTGCGGGACAAGTGCGAAAATTGTGCGGGAAAGTGTTCGAATTGAAGCGCATATTGTGTAAGTTTGGAGCGCCCTCGCGCAGGACGAACTTTGCCAATAAATTATAGATGGCCGATAACTGGTTTAGGGCACATATGACGGCACGTTGCTGCGATATTTGACTTTGACTTGTAAGTTCGAGGTTGAACGTTAAGATTTACACGGCAAAAACATTAGCATACTAATAGTATTAAATAAATAACGATGCTCCTCTTAATAATTTAACTAATTTTAAAATCTGCGGCAAAAATTCTTCCTTCAATTCTTGATGTAAAAGAGTATATTTTAGTAATAATTAGAAAACGATGCTAATTTCAGGTTCCCCTATATTTTACCAAGTTTTGTAAAGATTCCAATGCAGTAACTTTCGCTCTGGGATAGCTAATTTCTTTGACATATGTACAATTGATTTCCTTGAGCTATTTTCTTCCAGTATGTTGGCTGCCCACTCACCGTAAAGAAGAGCTGGTGATTCCACTGATTGTAGTAGTCGTCGTTGTAGTAGTTGATGTACGCCCACCAGGCATAGTAATGGGAGAAGATGGAGAGCAGGAAGAGCAGGAGCATCGAGTACCGCACGCGCTGTTGCAGGATCAGGGCGATTAGCCGCTTGATGCACTCGTACAGGGCAATCACGGCGAACACAGTCAGGATCCACATCTTAAAGCTGTTGGGAGTGGCGTTGAAGTACATATGCTTGTAGGCGGCCACTCCGGACTCGTAGGGTCCTTTGAAGACGGTGTCCCAGCAGGAGCAGGTGCAGAAGTGCCTGTCCACGTAGCGGGCATAGTTCTCCCAGAAGTACCAAAGGATGACGATGTGGGCCGGCGGAATGAGGGCGGGGGCCAGCGAGCCGCAGGCAGTGGGCAGCCATGTAATGTCGAACATCTTACAAATATACAGATAAGGATACTCCGTTTGTGATATGTCGTTTGCTCGCTCCGTGTTCGTTATTCTTTCTATTTTTAAAATTTCCCAATCATCACGTTCCACTCTGAAGAGGAGAAATAGAAAAATGTCAGTTGGACAATAATTTAATAAAGTCACAAAAACAACAACAATTTTAATTGAGTTTTCCCAGAAAAAAAGCTTATTAGAGAAAAAAGTAATATGCAAATGGAAGCAAAAGTGTCCATAACCAGGTCAGGATGCACAATTAAATGGCATTTTTAATGAGCCAGCAAAACAATTTGCACGTTTGAATAAGAGCCGTTAAGTTGATTATTTACAATATAAACGGTCAGCAATGACAACTTGATCACTTGAGAACACATTATATATATCATCACTATGCAAACTATAGTGTTTAATCTGAATATGTTATAATGGTAAAATTCTATTAAATGACATACTAATAAATGTGATTCTCCTTAAAAGATGTCATATAGGCAGATAAACCGACACTGATTTATTTATTGACCAATTAATTGGCATTAGTAATCAAGTAATTAAATTATTCCAACTTATTACACCGTTAAACCATTAACAAACTGATGGATTTTCCACTAAAACGAACATTACATTGTCCCCGTAAAATATTCATCATTAGCATACATGTGACTTTTGTATAAATGAATAAAATTATTTCTGGTCATCTAATTAAAATTCATTGTAAATCGGTTGTGCTTGTACTTTCTTGGGAAACTAACAAAAGGAACTTTCATAATTTATCATAATTTCCCTTTCGTAATTATCTAATTATCAATTTCGTAATTATCTACAAGTGCAAATTAATGAATCTACAACTGAAAAATATTTATTATGCAATAGATAAATACAACAAAGACTAAACAAAATCCCATCAGAAAGATTGAGTAAACAATAAATGTAATTTTTCCTAAACTTAGAAATAACTTGAAATGAGTTACCAATGAAAAGGAAATGTTTGGGCGATCGGTATTCGGCGTCTTTATAAATATGTATTTCAATATTTCGTTTTGAGCCAATGACATGTTATTTCTGTTTTGTACGGTTATGAAAATAAACAAAACGAGGCCCAGAAAATATATTCCGCACTCTTGGCAATGCAGCACGGGCGAGTGTTTTTTATTTAAATTAAACCAGAGAAGGCCTGCCAGTTGACGCATTGCCATGGCTCTTCGTGGACTCGCACGTAAATTTGCATACAACTGCGAATGCAACTGCAGCAGTGGCGAATGACCGACTGAATGTCATCCCATCCACGGCACTTGTGTGCCCAAAAATGATGCAATTATAAATTCATGTGCTGAAGGAGAGGGACCAAGGGATGGATGGGCCTACTCTACGCACGGTGAATGGCATTCCAAGCAGTGGCACAGCTGCCAAAAAAATCAAAAAGCAAAGCGAACGGTCATTAGTGCGGACACGAAGCTGGCCCCTCAATGGGCATCTGAATGGGTACCACGGCAATGGGAATATTCTCGTATGGCTTTGCAACTGCAATTGAGACAACAATAAGAGGTGCAGCCAACAAATAAGGAAGGATTTCGGGACCGGAGGTAGGAATACCCTCGTACCCATCTTGTCTACATTTTCAGGGTATTTTTTAAATTGTAAAATTTTCTTCTTCTTTAATACACTTTTTTAGAATCGCCGTGCTTGTTTCGTAATATTATAAATTTTTCCATATTGTATATATATATATAATCAATACCAACTATGCTTCGGAATAATAATACCCCCCCGGAAAGGGTGAAAGTACAGCAAGTACAAGTGTATTTCGGTCTGTGCGGCTGCTCCTCAACTTAATTAAAACATCGCCCTGCAAGGTGCAGCTGCCAGCGGAAAATTATTTCGATTTGTTTTGATTGCCGCTGGTGTTCGGCCACCGACTTGCTCTTGTTGCGCCACATCGCCCTATAAAAACCAACCAAGCCGAGCCAAATCAACACAGAAACAATAAAACACCGCCAAATGGAAGCGAGCGTTTACAATTGACGTCATGCTGGAAATCAGGAGCACTGGTATCGAAAACTTAGCTGAGCATAAGATTCAACCCGTTGCAGCATGCAATATGAATTTCAAATCGACAACGAAACACTAAAAACATCGTATAAACAATACCCAGAACTCTCTGCAGCTGGAGTAGAATTAATGTGGGTTCACTTCAACTCCAAAAATGACCCACAAAATTTGACAGAAGGAAGAGGAATCGATGATGCGAGGGAGACCCCTAATTTGTCAAAGGCAGAGCAGCTCATGCGGAAGAAGCCAACATTCAGTTCGTATTAAATCAATCTGCATTTGGGTCAGGAGTGACACGGACCCAGCGAATTAAATTTATTCAGCGGGGGAATAAATTTCCACTCAAGTTCGATTGAGTTTACCAATACATTTTTTTTTGTTTGCATTTATTTGTTCAGCTGCAGTGTTTTACGAATCAAAATTGTAATTCATTTGTTGGTTAACTTTGTATAGGAATATTAATAATTTCAAATTAAATGTGTATTTATTTATATTAAACTGTTAAAGTCGATTCAATTCTCTGCCTGAAACCAATATATACTTGAGCCTTTACCACAAGAGTTAACATATGTTTGAAAACTGAAAGAAACACTTGCTACTCAGTCAGTATTATCCCGGATAGTTGCCCCTAACGAATCGCGTGCACAGTCGTTTGAATGGCTGTGTGTAAACAACACCTCAGGCAATGGGAACAAGAACAACAAGAGCACTGGCACAAACAAGGAACGAGGAGCACAACAACCATATCAACTCGACGTTGGTGTGAGTGACGGTAAAGCTGTCAACAGTCGTCGCGTCGTCACTTGAGCTGCATTGTTGTACAAGTATTTGTCGCACGGGCAACGCGTCGTATGAGTAATGTGCGAGTGACGGCGTAGATTGGAGGGTTGGGATGGGAACGGGGATCGGAGTATGGAAATTCGAGGCGGGAAATCCCTCCTGCCAGGCGAGTCCGTGCAGTCGAGTGGCCTTCTTTGCATGCTCATTTGTGTCCCTTTCAATTGTCATTCGGGTTGCTTTTTCGTTGCTGCCATTTGTTGGAGTATCCAGAGTACGCCAGACACTTTGTCTGCGAGTCGTGAGAGAGTCGTAAGAGTTATGGAAATGAGACCCGGATTGGGCTACCGCCTCCGAGGCGGAATAAATTTCAGACACACGACCCTAATAGCCTGTGCAATCGTTGCAGGTGATAAACGAACTAGCGATGAGCATGCAAGGAAGTCGATGGCTGTTAACACGCGACACTTAAACTCGAGCTCGTGCTCGTATCTCCGTGGATACATAAACACATGAGCATATACACGGGCATTACAATAATTATGCACAGTGGAAAAACCGGCTGAAGAATCAACTTATCATTTTCTGTACAAATAAAATGATTACTAGTAGGATACTTTTCCCTAAAGATTCTTCTCCTTAGCCTTAAAAATGTAATGTTAACATTTAAGACTTCACATATTGTTTTGCTCTCATTTTCCTCATTTAATTATTAATACTTCTACTCCTTCTGATATTTTTGTTATAGTGTCTGCCACTTTCGGGTGTGTACATATCCCTGAACCTTCCTATAAACGATGTGGGCGTCTGGCTGGCTTTGCACTGAGATAAATCGCCAGCAATAACATTGCCTGCATGGCGCTTGTTTAGTCAATATTTGGCTGGGCATCCGGCACACAGACATGCATCAAGCCAAATATAATCGAATCGAACGAAATGCAATTACAACCACGACCGCGCACACACAGATGGAGGAGCACCATTAAATATAAAGCAGCAAGAGGAGTTTCCGGTGCGATAAAAAAACGTGGAAAATCGAAATACAATTAGGCGAAGCCATAGAATGTGTACATAAAAGCGAACCGAACCTAAGGCGCTGTAGGTAGGAGTTACTTGGGCTGGGCTGGACTCGCTCCGCTTCCCCGGGATGCTGTCCCTAGTTTTCTTTTCCCTTATTTCGCCGGTTTCCCTGCGTTCTTCCTCGCCTTACCGGGCAGCAGGCAATTCACTTTTCCACGATATGTATACGGCCTATATACAGCTTTGTTTAAACAAATCCGTTTGGGTGTTTATTATTTTGGAAAAGAAAAAGAGAAAACTTTGTGGGAACAACAACCGCGGGCAGGTCGTGAAAAACGCGACTGAAATTATTGTTATGCTGCGTGTGAAATTCTGCTCTTGTCTTTGGCAGCCGGCGCCGGCGTCGTTGTCTGGCCAATGTTTCCTAACAGGAAAATAGGGGGAAAGCTCTCAGCTGATGAGAGTTTTCCTTGCTGGCCGGCCAGCTGTATGTCTATGTCGCGTACTGTAGCCGGCGTGCGCTCTCGCTAACAAGCGCTCTTTTCGCTGCGCTCTCTCGATGGGAAGGTGCGCCGAAAATACTGGGAAATGCATGCGGCTTCTTGGGCAGCACATTAAGTATACGCGGTGTGGCCGGTCATTGCATTATCAGCTGAAATGGACTCACGTGGATCTTCCACACATACATTATTATTTGAATATTATATACTTACTTGGGAACTATTTTGTGCACCTGTTGTTGGTGCCTATTTAATTAAATTATCCGACTAAAAACGCCATTTATTTTGTAGCTTTTGTCGTTTTCGCACATTTATTTCAAGCTTTTTGGCTTTTTTGTTGTTGTAACATTACAACAAATACAAAAACATACGAACTTGTTAAACAATTACTGAGTTAAACTAATTGAAATACAAGCAGCTTAAGTGAAACACATACAATGCACACAGAAAATTGCTGTCAAAGTGCATCTTAAATATGCTAATTAAATGGTTTCCCCCCGCTTCGCGCTTTGTTTTCCCCTCCCTCCTCCCTGTTTTGATATTTTTCTGCAATTTCATTTTGAGCACAATTGCAAACAGCAGAGGCATTGTTCGCTCACATAGCGAAGGAAGTACATTAGTTTGTCCCAACAATGGCTTAAATTTGTAGTCTAGTAATTAAAATGCTGGCCGAGACTTATTCATCTGCCGCTGTCATTGTTCTCGGCGGGCCCATTGTGACCGACCAGATATCCCCGATATACTATATACCATACACGGATATACATATGTACATATATAAAATGATACGGCTAGGTAAGTATCAAGAGTATAAATTCGTTATATATCGCTCCACTGGCATTATCCATTTGGCCATTATCCAATTGCCAATATCCTTACAGGTACAAGTACTCGTTGACTTTATCAAAGTCGTGTTTGCTTAGCTCGGCTTTAGAGTAGACATTGTATACAATCTAAAGTAATACCTATAAGATACACAGAACCATTTGGGGGTAGACATTGAGATGTAAACGCAATTGGCTTAATTTATCCAACATTTACAATAGCCTTGAATAATCCTTAATCGGTCTAAGCTGCCATCACAATACAATTGAAGTACAAGGAGCACGCAATTCGTTTGATTGTGTTGTCCCCATTATTAAGATACAATGCAAGCAATCTGCGATTGCCATTCGAGTGTGCCTAGATCCGGGAGACTTTCCCTGAAATTATGTATAATTTTCCTATCGAATTTCCCTGCTGGCCTCCAAATCCCGCACTCCACTCGTTCTTTGTACTAATTTTGACCCTGCTCTAGGCCTACGGATAATTGGCCTCCCATTAACCCACTGTCACATGTATCGACATTCCGTTCTATCATCGCTCGGCCCAAGCATCCCGTAAGCTCATTATATATGTTTGCTATCACTAGTGTGGTCTCCATGTCCTCGTTTATGCTAGGCGGATTTTCCTGCTTCATTTCTGTTTGTTATTTTCATTTCCATTGTAGGTCCTTCAATGGCACTGCATTCAGCTCCTGGAACAAAGCCATTGGTCATCCGTTACTTGAGAGTGGAATCACTTTGCCCAAGTCCCAGTGTCTGATTTCGGTTGTCTGACTTACCAAGCACAATTTTGTGAGCTTAGTTCAACAAGAAAGTCTCCATTACGTTGCAATTAAAATTTAGTAGTCTCATACATAATTTAGTAAATTAATTAGAACGTTTAACAGATGATACAGGAAATGTTTCCCCTTGGCGAATAGCATTTAAAGTGACTGCAGGGTTCTTAATTACATTAGTTGGTATTTTGTAATTTTGTAATAAATATATTTAATAATGTCAGATACTAGTATATAAAAAAAGAAATTTACCTCGAAATCATTAAAATCTGCAATAAATTTAAATCATAAAAAGTAAAACGATTACAAACATAATTCAATTAACTTGTAACTCCTGTCTGACAAAGGATCTGCTGTTCCACAAAGTAATGCAAAGTTCTCTTTGCTCCCTGACAGACCCTTCAGAACTTACTCTGCTCCATGACACTGCTCACCGAATTGTTAATCTCGGCCACCACCACGATCTCCTCGTTCTCCTCCGTCTCCTCGGGCACCATCATCAGGTTGTTGTTCATCAGGTAGGTCTCCATGCGGTGATCGCCCTCGCCTGCAGCACCACCCGTGGCCGAAGTGCGTAGTCTGTGGGTGAAGGAGGACCTCGATCGGGTCATGTACGATGATCTGGTGGTGGAAACCCTCCTGAGGATTCCGCGTCCATAGAAAAGCATTCGCACTTCGACACGAAACCGCGGGTGAGTGGCTGCGTACAGGTACGGGTCGATGCAGGCTGCCGTCTTGCAAAAGAGTGCCGGAATCATGGATCCCAGCGGAGTGATGTGCCTCTCGAGACCGAAGACACCCATCATGGCCACAACGGCGTAGGGAGACCAGGCCAGGAACCACAAACCTATGATAGCCGCCACAATGAAGGCCAGCTTCTGCTCCGTTTTGGCCTTATCCTTGTTCGACTGAATCCGGCTGGCCGTGAAGACCACCTTCAGGATATAAAAGTAGGAGTACATAATGGTGGTCAGTGGGATGACGTAAGCTGCTACGAAAAATAACGCCATAAAAATGCGGGCCGGCGTCTCCTTGTTCAGGTAGTCGAAGCTGCAGGTGGTCAGGAAGCCTTCGGGCACATAAACCGACAGCCCGATGTCCAGAGCCGGCATCACAGCGAACAGGAAGCTGTAGCACCAGATCAGCAGGATAATCAGGTAGGAACGCAGCCGGGAGCAGCGTCTCAGGGGCTGAAGTGGATGCACCACCACGTTGTACCGGTCTAGAGCAATGGCGGTGAGGGTTCCAATGGCGCAGGTGCCACTCAGACCGCCGACAAATCCGTACAGGCGGCAGGCTGCGGGTAAAGATTCAGTTAGTTTTGCTTTTCGGCAACCTTAATTTTCGATTTCTAACCACACTACAGAGAGAAAAAATTAGAATAAATGAAAATGCACTTTTAAAAATTAAAGAACTAGTA
>VNJU01006348.1:0-14347 GCA_008042675.1 Drosophila seguyi | reverse complement strand
AGCCGTACTCCCTCTGGCCGCTTTTTCTTTGTTTTGGCCTCGAATTCTTTAACTACAACGTGCTCTGGCCAGAAGTCACCAGAGCAAATCGTGTTAAAGCAATTCGGGGAGACGCTAATTTTGTAAGACGAAATGTCTCTAATATAAGAAAATTTAAACTTTTCCACTTTTAAATTTTCGGCTTGGGTTTTGCCTTGAATATAGGTAAAGCACATTTTCCGATGCCAGGTCAGGGGCAAGCCTCGAAACAAATATTATTTTCGATTGTGGAAAAGCTGTGAGGGTCTTTGGTAAGTGTTACCGACTGTCGGCAATCCGGTCTGACCCTGGGGAGTATTTGCAATGGGAGCCTGCGGCGTCGAAGTTTGTTGCACCGCAGCGGACACAACAGAAATAAGAGGCGGACCAGTTGCCATTTTCCGATCTCAAAACCATTGGGCTTGGTATTTGATTCGGGGGCTGTACAGAGGGGGTAGTCCCGGACATAGGTTGCTGGGATTCACACAGTTGCCGCCGACCAGCAACAGATTTTATGCGCTATGGCGATTCATTAAATAGCTTCAATCTATTGAACTGCGTATCTTACGCGGTGAACAGCTCATTTGCTTTGTGAAAATTTACCATCAGATTATTAAATCCATTTCTGGTCTGGCCCATGAAGTTTTTAATTTCCTTCTCAACCTCTCTACAGGACTGGCAACAGTAGTGTTATCCAATTTTACTAGAAATTGTATCCCCGATACGGCCCGTCAATTCGACACACTTAGCATGTACAACCGTATGCAAGTCCAGAAACAAATCATTGGATGTTCTGTTGGCAGTTTTTAACTCCACAGACAAAATTCACAAAACTTAACTGTATGACCGGCAGCAATAATTTAATTCTTACTTATCTTATGGGTTGATAAAGCCACCGAAACAGCTGGAGAATTAAATATCCGGCTCGGTAGGAAAAAAACATTTTCGGAGGGGGGTGGCTTTATTCTGAAATGCACTCGACACGAAAAACACGGATGAACTTTTCGGGGCTTTGCGCGACGTCCGTTGGTCTTTATTTATGGAATGGAAAATAAAAACTCAATACATGGAGTCTTAAACCTAGCTTGGGAGAGCGGTTTGGAAGCTCTAAGCTCGAGAGCCCCATCGAAGTGGGAGAGAGACAGCGAGTTTCTGGGTTTACACTGCCGTGAATAATCACGTCTTTTCGAAACACATGCAAATGTTGACAATTTTCATTGGGCCAAATAAATATAATATTGCACCGATTCAGTTATGGAACAAACACAAAAACAATATATGTGAAAATATCTTGCATCGCTTGTGCATTCAAACAAATAATCATAAAGGATTGATTCTAATTAAACCGTGCCACAGCCTTGTTAAATTGCATCAGTTATTATGCAGAGTTCCTTGCTGAAATCAGGATATTCCAAGAAAGTAGGTTGCATGAGATTTTCTTTTAGGTACAGGAATGCGTTTTGGCATTCTTTTATCCATTCATAAGAAACATTCTTGTTCACGGAATTTCAGTCCACTGAGCGCACTTTCGCACGTAGCGCAAGACCCCGAATAGTTTATTCGTGTTTTATTTATTGAGTGTGCAGGTTGAAGCCACCCCAACCTACGAACATTTGGTCCTTCGAACCGGATAATTTCATCCTTAGTAGCTTCGGTGGCTTTAACACCAACAAGGTAAGAGAACATTTAAATTTTGCTGCCGGTCATTTCTATGATTCTGTCTAAATTCGAGTTCGATTGATCCGACACTACGGCAGCTTCCGATTTCAAGTCTGATAATTGTAATCATTCATCAAAAGATTGCAGTACGTTGTGACTAAGCTTTTCATTGCGCTTTTTGCACATGACTTTGGGTTTTTTGCAGGTTGTGGGAGTTCTCTTTAGGTAGGCCCGCCTCTCTAGTTCGCTTTGGAACGTTCTTAGAGAGACACGAACGTCTTCTGTTATTTCATTCGGCAGTCCGACACCTTGCTTTGCAAGTTCGTCTGCCGTCTCATTACAATCGATGCCCTGGTGGCTGGGAACATAGTAGATCCGGACTGACATGGTCGTGCTAAGGATATCGAGTGCCTCCCTGCTTGCCAGTACACTTCTGGAACTGACCGCTGACGATTGCATGGATCTTATCGCCGCTTGACTGTCTACAAACAAGTTAACCGCTTTGTATGGGCTGTCTGTGTTCTGCGCAAGCTCTGCCGCTTTCCCTATGGCGAATACTTCCGTCTGGAAAATGCTGCATTGGCTTGGTAGCTTATACGACAGCCTCATTTCAGGGTCTGTACAGTATATGCCCGCTCCAACTCCTTCTTCCATCTTGGAGCCGTCGGTGTATATATTAAGGTGTTGAGCATGGTTCTGACCTGTTTTCCAATCGTCAGGTCCCATGTATGATGTAGTTTTTACATCCGGGAACGTTCTGTCTGTTGTGCTGCCTTTCCTGCAGTCAGTTACGCGTGGATATCTAGGGGATCGATTCCAATTATGGTTTCGAGTGCTTTTGTGGGGATTGATCTCAGCGCCCCTGTTATGCAGAGCAGTGCCTGCCGCCGAGTTCTCTCCATAAGTTTGTAATATGTTTTCTTTTCCTTGGCTTGCCACCACACTAGGACTCCATACAGCAGACTTGGACGCACCACCGAGATGTAAATCCAGTGCATTAGAGCGGGTGAGAGGCCCCATGTGCTGCTAAGCATCTTCTTGGATGTATATAGCGCTATGGTGGCCTTCTTTACCATGCCAGCTTGCTGTCTAGTACAATGCCGAGATATTTTACTTGTGTTTTCGGGGTAAGTCTGGTTGTGTTAATTTTCGGGGGGACCCATAGCGGTAACTTGTATCTCTTGGTGAAGAGAATGAGGTCCGTCTTGTCCGCTTTGATACTGAGTCCGACTTTACTCGCCCACTCACATATCTCCCTGAGTGTTGATTCTTTAATCGAGCTAAGGGTCGATGGACAGACTCCCGTGATAATTATGCTTATGTCGTCAACATAGGCTGTTATCTTTGGGGCCTTCCTTTCGAATCTCTTGATCAGGTCGTCCACCACCATATTCCACAGGAGAGGTGACAGGACCCCGCCTTGCGGCGTGCCCCTGTGAGCTCCTTTCACCATGGAGGCGGTGCCCCAATCGGATTGTACCCGCCTACAGCTTAGCAGATTTTTAATCCACATGCTGATGGCGGGGGGGGCGTATTGGCCGCTTCTAGGCGGTCCATTAAAGCGTCTGTGGTAACGTTGTTGAGTGCTCCGGATATGTCCACAAACACTCCGAGAGCATATTCTTTGTTGTGCAGGGCTTTCTCGATGGTGGCTACTAGTGAGTGTAGTGCCGTTTCCACTGATTTCCCTTTTGTGTAGGTGTGCTGGTTGGTTGACATTAGTCTTCCCACATCATTTCTGATGTATACATCCAGCAACTTTTCTAGCGTCTTTAGTAAAAAAGAGGTAAGGCTTATCGGCCTTTAGTCCTTGGGGCTCACGTGACTGCACTTCCCTGCTTTTGGCAGGAAGACCATCCTAGTGATCCTCCATTGAATAGGGATATAGCCCGTGCTTAAGCAGGCTGTGTAAATAGCGTAAAGCCATAGGGTGATGACTTCTTTGGTCACCTGTAGCATGGCTGGGACTATTTCATCTAGTCCTGGTGCTTTTATTCCCTCAAAGGAATCTATAGCCCATTGGATTTTTCTAGAGGATATTCAATTTGTTGGGAGAGGGTCTTTACCAGTTGGGAGTTCCTGGTGCTTGTTGGCATCGGATACCTCAGTGCATCCTGGGAAGTGCGCTTGCATTAGTGCTGTTAAGGCCTCTTCGCTGCCTTCAGTCCACTTTCCGCCATCGCGCTTGAGCTGACTCTGTATGGTAGGTTGCTTCGAAAGCAACTTCCGGAGTCTAGCCGTTTCTGGGACCGTCTCGATATTGGAGCAGAAGTTTCTCTACGAGCTTCTTTGCGCCCTGCGTAATTCCTTCTTTTAATCCCTTAGTAGGATCTTGTACTTCGCATTGACAATATTATTTTTCACCTCTTTGGCAAATTTGAAAAATTGTCTGAGGCGATTGCGTAGAAGCTAGAGGTTCCGGTTTCACCAGGGTGGCTTGGTCCTCTTCCTGGCTCTAGATGTCGGGCATGCCGCGCGTTGCGCATCTAGTAACTCCTTGTAGAGGGTCTCTAGGGACTTTTCTATGTCTTCCGCGGATTTTACTATGCCCGGACCGGTCGCGAGCTGTGTCGTGATCATCCCTTTATACTTTCCCCAGTTAGTGTTTGGGGGTTCCTAAAAACGGTTGGCTTGGGAGAGTGATCGAATTCATATTGGAATTCAATTTATTTATGATCTCAGAAGGATGTCTCTCAACGCCGACTAATTATTTATTTATTCTTCCCTGCTCTATCCTGAGCTGAGCTACATCCAAATAAACATAAAATATATTTATTGACTCTCCTCTGCTCTATCCTGAGTATATATGTATATGTAATATACACGTTGAAATGGCATACATAATCGACTGAAAGTCGACCAGCGATTTTTGGCAATTCTTTCCGCCTCCGTTGCGTCCGCTATTTTGCATTGGCAAACGGCTAATGCACAAAAATTTTCACACACACTCCCTATCTCCGAAAACAGTTCTACGTCAAATACAGCAGGGGTCAACTGAATTAATCCAGGCACAAAAAATAATTTGTAAATTATTTTTAATAAATTCCAACTAAATAGTTCAGTAAGCAATACAAGTGCGCATTAGTGTGGCGGTATATGTTGCCGACTAAGTGAATATTATTCATTTAATTCGCACATCTCCGAAACTATAATGTTCCGATTGGTTGGGGGCTAAGGCTTTGTTAATCAAGCGTGTGCGCCTGTCGCACCAATACATGGATACCATCATAAACAATAATGAATCAGGGTGCTCTAGCAGCCCCAAATCGATTAACATCGAACCCACTCGGGAGCCCGAAGAAGCCATGGACAATTGTTCACAAGGCTTTGGCACCGAACCCATCACCAAGGAAGAGGAAGGAGCCCTTCTCGCCTCTCCCAGGGTTGAAAAACAGAAGCGGATCGCATTATTGGGCGCCGCAAGAAGAGATTGCGCAGACACCTTGCGAACGGCATACCCCAAAAAGCTCGCCCAGAAGCATATGGACCCTCCCAGGGCACGACCCAGCAAGAGTGGCGCGACCACCAAGAGAACAAGATCGGCCAATACGACCCCAGAAGAGGCGTCGTCAAAGAGGGTCATGACGAAAACCGCGGCACCTAGTGCCCAGACGAAGGTGCCTGCAAGCGCACTGCCTGCCACGGAGGCTCCAGTAGCAACTGTGGCTGGGCAGGCAATACAGGAGCAGACACCCCAAGTTGGTGTCATGGCCTCATACAGGGACGTTGCCAGCTCGGTGAAGATGGCAATACTCTCGGCCGATCACCCCAGCAGTCTGCTCACGACAGAGCAGCTAAGCATTATCCAGTCCGCCATCCTGGCGAGGGTGATGGCCCTGAGACACGGCTCTGTGAAGCCTCTGTTCTCCGGCTGCACCTTCAGACCGGGCTGCATGATGATCACATGCGGGAACGCAGAGACAGCCGAGTGGCTAAGCACAGAGGTGCCAAAGCTCCGGTTGTGGAAGGACGCCCGTATAAAGATACTTTCCGCTCCCAAACGCGGACATGAAGACGGCTGAGGTTCTTAAACTCATTGAAGGACAAAAAAGTGGTCTGCGCGTGGGAGACTGGTGTGTCTGCCACCGCGAAATGAGACAGAACACGGCCGTTCTGACAATTTTCTCTCTTCCAAGTGAACGGACGTGTTTTTTTTCTTGCGGTCTCGTTTTGTGTAATTTTTTGATAAAAACAACCGGTGTTTTATTCTAATTCTTTGATTTTGTGATTACTAAAGATCCCGTTCACTTCGTGTGCATGCAGCTATTCTATTTTGTGTATTTAATTATTATTAATTTCACATTTAAGTTGTGCTGCTAGTGTTTGCTTTTGCATTTTTTGCATTCCTCTTTGTGCCCTCTCCGTTTAGCTTCCGCCGTCGCGACAGCTAAACGAAAAACTTGCTCCCACGCTTACCCGCTCTCTCACTCTCCCGTTTTTTCGGTGCAGCTGCACTCTTATCTCTCCTTACGCAAAGGAACAGTGGTAAGTCCAAATAATGTCCGCTTTTGTCTCTGTCGCTAAACCCTGTAAAAAGGTTATTACATCCGCTGATCTTACAATCGGCTGCTGGCTGTGCGACAACATTATGCATGCCAAGTGCATTGGTGTTGGGGCTCGGGCGGTAGACGATGTAAGAAAAAACATCGGTCTGCGGTACTGTTGTGAGGCCTGTCGCGATGTTGAAAGGGAGATGATGTCTTTTATGCGCCAAACCAAAAACGGTTTTAAAGACGTATTATTGAGTTTTCGCAAAACTCAAGATATGTTATTGGAGTTGGATACTCAATTTAATAGCCTAAAGCTTTTAAATAAGTCTCCTAGGCGCAAAAAATCCGCTACTGGTCGGCAGCATCTAGACGGATCCCAACCTCCAGCGGTCGACACTCAACAGCAGCCTCTAGCGACACAGCCCCCAACCTCAGAACTGATTCCTAGAGTTTTGAGATCGAGTAGCAAGAAAGATTCGGCATCCGAATGTGCTGCTGGAGGAACCGCTCCCCCGGTGATTTCCGTTATATTCCCTGGGGGGTCTCAAATATTGACCCCTCAGATCCCCATTAATTTACCTGCCCAGGGTGTCAGGCCCGGACTACCGGCCGATATTGGTAATGCAGACATTCAGTCTGTATCGCCAAAAGCCCTTATAGCTGTCCCACCTACGAAACAGATTTTTGTTTCGCAGCTCTCCCCTTCTCAGACATCGAAGGATGTAATTGCCTTTATACAAGGCAAACCTGGAGACGAAAATAATAAATTTTCTTATGCTAGGGACATTTCGTCTTTCAAAATAAATGTCCCTAACGAACTCTTTGACACAATATGTTCGACCAAATTCTGGCCTGAATTCGTTGTCGTCAAGGAGTTCGAAGCTAAGAAAAAGAAACGGCGGCCTGTAGGAATAAGTCTTCCCAGGCCCGACCAGACCACTCCGCCCTCTACGTCTTCCGCTCCAAAAAACTAACAAATCCCCTTTCTATTTCCTATCAGAATGTAAGAGGCTTACGTAGTAAGCTTCCCAAATTGTATTCTGATAGTCTCTCGTTTGCTTCCCAGGTTATTATGTATAAGAGGTGTGTACGAATACAGTCAAAGCAGCATTTTGTACTCTCACTCAAGGTTCAGTTTGACTGAGTGAGACATTGAGTAAAACGGATTTGGCAAAAGTGGTGAAGGCATGAGTAAAAAATTTACCATATCCGAAAGCCGAAGCAATAGACGAATGAGTTTTCCGACCGAGTACTCGGTTAGTTGTGCACCGAAGTTGGTGACGTCAAAATTAATGCGTGTTTGTTTTTTATTATGTATGTACATATATTATGTTGTACATACGCAATTACTAAAGTACTTACGCTTTCCTCCAAGCTCTGCATTCTTATTAGTAAATTTGCTGGTCTGCTGCATTTGCACTTTATGCAATGAATGACGAAAATGCCGAAATTTTATCCGAGTACTTGAAACATTTCCTCTTCACTCACTCATTCTATCCGTTTCGTTCCGGTTTCAATTCCACTCATTCCGATTACAAGGAAAACAACACTCACCAATCCGTAATTCACTTATTTGACATCGTTTCGGCACGCCGAATTGAGACTCAGGCTTGTTGTACTCAAATATCCGAAATTTTGAGTGCACTCGTGCAGACCTCTATTATGTATACAGAAACCTGGTTAAAGCCGGAGATTCTGAGCTCCGAAGTTTTTCCAGCTGTATTCACGATATATAGGCTGGATCGGACTATCAGACGCGGAGGTGGTGTCCTCATAGCGGTTGAGTCCACTCTAGCGTCTGAATTAATAACTTTCGAGGAGTGCAATGATGTTGAATTTTAATATCCCAGGGGCTACTTGGTCCTCAACCAATTCCTCCAATACACTCTTTACCACCACACAGCATGATTTTATTTCTGGCTTGTTCGACATTTCGCTGTCTCAAGTCAATCATGTACGAAATTCCCAAGAGCCGCCAGAGCGGCGCCGCTGACGCTACCCGAAGATCCCTATCATCCTACTTTCGATGTGACTATCGACATTGGGACTGAGTTACATAATATTTCTGAAGACGGACTTCGAACGGCTGAATAACCTCATATCTGATTTTAATTGGTCCGATCTATACAGGTGCACTGACATGGCTAAAGCCGTGGATATTTTTTACAGTGCCATGAATTCATTTTTTCCTGAATGTGTTCCGCTATACTATCCGTCAACCTCGAATAAGCCTCCTTGGTTTATTAACGAGTTGAGTCGCATTAAAAATAAAAAATCTAATCTGTATTCTAAATATAAACGAAACGGTTCTCAATCTGTCCTTTCCTCTTATTTATCTGCTCGGTCGAGATTTACCGTGCTGAACGCGCAGTGTTACAAAAATTATTTGACTCGTTGTAAGGCCCAGTTCTCTGAGGACCCAAAACAGTTTTATAATTTTGTTAACACCAAACGTAAGCCAATTACTCATCCTTCCTCGCTTTCCTTTGAAAATACTACCGTAAAAAAATGATCAGGCAATTGCCGATCTATTTGCGCAGTTTTTTCAAACCACTTACTCTAATTCCACCGATGCAAATCGGACTTATTCTTACATCATGCCCAAGTCAAACCTTATTTTCAGTCCTAATTTGAACGAAAGCTCTATCCTTTCAGATCTTCATCGTGTAAAGCCCGTTTATTCGCCTGGTCCGGACGGAATACCTGGCTGTGTGCTAAGGTATAAAAGGCCCAAGTGCCAAACTTTGTCAAAAGTAACCCAATCTTAAAGAGGCATTAAAAATAAGGACCAGAAAAGGATTACTCCGCTCGGGAGCATTTTGACAACCCTGTTGGATATGCCATCAGGTCCTGACGAGTTTCGACGCTTCAACTTGCTTTTAACCTCTGGAACCCGAATTGGCGGGACTGTCCAGCCCATTTGGTGCGGGACTTCCAATGACGACGCGACCTTGCCGACCCTTTCCACAGAGGCCGTGTCAAAGGGAGTAAACCTTCGCTCAAGGCTATCCGAGAAGGGTTCAACTCGATCCAGAGGAGTACGAGCCCAACTACCATCTGCTTTTTTAATTGGGAGTTTAGGGGTTGTTTGCTTTTTAAATCTTCCTGCTAGCCTCCACAATGCAAAGTTTGTGTCCTAAGCTGGAGTAGCTTCTTCAAGCTCCCTGTCCAATGCGTTCTGACGGTGCAACTGCAGAAGCTTTTTGACCCTGTTTCCTAGCCTTACCTGCTGACTGTTAGTTCTGACAAATTCCCTCCTTAGCCGATGTTTAAGCCGGATGAGCTTTAAAATCTCACCAGGAATCGAAGAGTCGTAATGTCTCACTAGCGGTCTGAAGCTACAAGAATCCTTTTCTGAGGCAGACATGATTTTCCAATTGAGGATGCTCACAGCATCATCAATATCCTCCGCTGAATTTAGCTCCATCTGGAGACGCACAGAGCTTTCAAACGATCTCTTAAACTCTCCTTTATCGGAACCAGGAGGCAGCAGGTCTAGCTGTATAGTCAGGGGCAAGTGATCTGAGCTAAGGTCGTATAAGTCACCGATATGTGGCTTACAATTCCGAATTCCTCGGAATAAAGACAGTTCCAGGGCTGAAGGCGTTCCACCATTGGCAGGAAAGAAAGTGGGCATGCCCGTAGACAAAAATTGCATTCCAGTGTTGTCCAGAGCTTCTACAAGAGCTGCACCTTTGCTATCCGCTCTGGGGTTACCCCAGTTCTGATGCTTCGCATTAAAGTCTCCTCCAATCAAGAACCGATCTCGGCCCAAATGGAGAAGGGCACCAAAATTGTCGCAGGACCAAGAGAGTCGAGGCGGAAGGTAAGCAGCCATTAACTTAACCTCTCCCATAGAAGTTTAAACACTCACACTTGCTACTTGAATAACTCCTAGAGCAATTGGCCGGTGATGATAATGCAATATCCTGCTCTTAACTAGAATCGCCGCTCTAGCTACTCTTCCCGGATAATCCGCTCTTTACGCTTCATTTTCCGGTATGTTAAAATAAGTCCCTGGTTTTAAATACGTCTCACTGACTAGCATAATATCGATGTTATGCTGATGTAGAAACACCCAGAGCTCCGCCCGATGGGCATTCCCAATAGCCATCCTTAGGCTAGCCATTTCTGTTGAGCGGCCTGGCGTTGCTCTCCCTTTGAAGGTCCCTAACGACGAGAGAGATGGTGGCCATGAAAAAAGCAAGTGATCTAGCGCACTTTTAAGATCCAACATCATGCTCGTGATTCTAGAAATATCCCAGGGTGCCTTGGCAGACGGATGCCTTTGGATAGGATTGCCCGTGGAACGCCTTGAACTAAGGGCAGGGAAATCATCCTCCCGAAAGTTTTATGCCCTCTGAGAAGTCCAAGGATGAGGATGCACTCCGCCTTGTTCTGCTGAAGCTGCTTGCACTCTAGAGGCTCAGTCATAAGAGACTCCATGCTGCAGGAGCCCCTACTTGTCAGAACAGGCCCTTGCGGGATCTTGGGCGCCGCAATTATCCTAAGTTTCTGCGCGTAAATACGACACTTTTGTCGTACGCCGCATGATTACCTCCGCAGTTAGTACAGACGAGGGCATCAGTAGTAGTGGCTAGGCAATCCTCCGACCCTGTCCATAGCCTAGACCGCATCTGTCACAGGATGGCGGCTTCAAGCAGTAATTTTTGGTGTGATTTAAGCCAAAGCAACGGAAGCAGTGCTTGACCCTATTTGAATCACGCTTCAACACGGCTGAGACCCTTTGCCTGCCAATGTAAGCAATTAGCAAGGCATCAGCGTTGTTAGGAGTTTGCTTGATCCCACAAACCACAAGTTTTGCTTCAAGGGCTCCGCGCCTGACTGACTATCCAACTTGCCTCTAACAGGAGGGTGTAAAGGTGAGCAAACGTATGCCCAAGTTTGGTTAGATCCTCTATAATCAGATTCGGTGGCGTGGATGAAGCCAAGTTCTTTAAAACTAATCTGAAGTTCCTGTCCTCCTTGAGGCAGAAGTGAGTATATTCCTCGGACAACTCATTGAGCCTCTTAGTAATGGCCCTAGCATTTACGCATTCTTCGGATAAATCCGCAGATCCCCCGAGAGAGCAAAACGAAACTCAAAACCGTCCTCCGGTACCACCATCAGCAATTGCTCCTCCATTGCTGAGACATCGTTCACATTGGGTATAGTAATAGGTCGCGGCTTTGGACCTCTAGGAGCATTGAGCTCAGGCGCTACTAGACCTGTACCATCACTTCCACCTACACCAGACACTTCGCTGCTTAGGGGCTCGATACCAATATCCATATCATCATCCTGGCCATCCAATGACAGAGGTGCATAAGGATTAGACGACATAGAAAAAGCCCTTTTTTGGCTACGTTACCAATCAGCTCCGGAGCACGCCGCTTGATTCCCGACTTGCCCAAGAGCGACTGCCAGCTCGGCTGGGGGTTTTGAAGGAGTCCGCCAGGAGCGGCTCCTCGCCAACTAGGGAGATCAGATGGTTGCTTAGCAACCTAAGGATCAGCAGCATTAACCTTTGGCTTCCTGGAGGTAACGTTCCTTTTCTCAATGCGGGCACGCGAGACCAGGCTGGAGCTAGAGGCCTTGAAGGAGCCACCTCTCATCGATTGCGGTTGAAACCTCAACTTCAGCTTGTCTGGAGAAGGCATCTTAACATCACTGGGAGCAGCCTCCTGAATTAATGAGTGCTGGACTGACGCAAGAGCTAGGGCACTTCTCCTAGCAAAAAGTCCTGGTCCTTTACTGCATCGCTGACCTGGTTTGGAGTAAACTTCACCCTCCGTATAAGCCTTAATCAACTTATACGAAGAGCTAGCACGTTACAGGTTACGAATGGAGAGCCAAACAAAATTTGCACAATGGCTTTGACTTAACGGCCAAAAAAAATAATTTAAAAATAAATCACAAGAAAAACACAACCGATTCCGAGAAACTCCGCCGAGCTTACGCCCACGGAAAAAAGGGGGACACCCCCACTTGTGAAACGAAAACGAACCAAAAAGGCCTTTCTTTTCAGAGAAAAAGTTTATACTCTTCTTTGTTCTGAAATGTTAAAAATATAAGTGATTTTTATTTATTTTGTCGGAGCAACTTGTGTCGCTCCGAACGTTCTTTATTAATTGAATTGCTATTCTTTTGCATATTTAATTCTTACCAAATATGTCGCAGCTGCACCGACAGCGAAGCCGGCAGCAGAGCGGTCAGTACTTATGTATCTTTATATGCATATAAGTAAGCGACGGCGAAGAGTCGCAGAGGTAGTGAGGAGGTATTATGTTTACGTAGTGACAATGTGATCGCGCATGTAAGGAATGCAGGCTCAGCACTTAGCAGGCCCATTGCTAGGGTCTTTGACTTGTTGAATAAGTGCATTATTATAGATGTATTTATGCATAACACTGAGTACAGTGTGCATTCGCTATGTGAACATACTACATCTCCCTCCTTTTGAAAAATAACATAATGTAATGGAGTTATTTTCTAATTATCATATATATTTATTTTAATATTTATTTTTTTTTTAATTTTTTTTGTTTTAGTATAAAATTACTGTCATTATTTTTGTTTTTTTTTTATATTGATTTTAACCTGTCCTTATGAACTTTTTGTTCCTTATTTTTCTTAGTTTTTCTTACTATATTATTATTATTTTCTATTCTAATGACCTCAAATGGTCTAGACAGTTGTGTCCCCTTGTATATTACTAACAAGAGGTCATTGCAGGAGGGGTTCCCAAGCAAGAATAAACACAAGTCGAATAAACTTCAAAACGTTATAATTGTTAAATGATTTTCTTTATGGCAATGTACAGTCGTGTATTTACGTGTGTATGTATGCAAAAATATAGATAGCGCGATAGACCGTAGGCGGGCGTTCAGCAGCGATAGCAAATTCGGACTGACTTCTCGCCTTTCCTCCATCCTCCATCTCCCAGCCGTATGCAGCTGGCCGCCGCTCTCCCGCACAATGGGACAAGCGGCAAACTGAACATGCCGCCCACCAATGCTAGACGTAGCATGAAACATCCCGCTTGTCCGGTCCATCCTGGTAGGTGGGTGTAGAATCTAGTATGGAGAGGTAAGACAAGAGATGCGCGCAAGAAACAATTTATTATGATTGAGGTGTGTAAGTGAGAGCGCTTAAGAACGGATTGGCAGTGGACACAGTTTCGACACTGATCGTTTCAAATGACCCTGCTTGGTTTTAAGCGTCACTACTCGGACTAAGGCATCCGTCCCTGGGTGTAATTCTACGCCACGTCCTGGTAAGCATTGTGACGGCGGAAATCGGTCATCCTTGATGATGACGAGGTCGTTGAGCTCCAAACCTTCAGCCTCCTGGAACCATTTGGGCCTCTGCTGTCGATGAGCTAGCCAGTTTGGACTCCAGGACTTCCAGAAATGCCTTATCATTGCTTGCTGAGTGAGGAACTGCTCCACGAAGGACTTGGACTTTGGGCGGTATTCCGGAGGTGCCAGCATAGAGTCCCCAATCAAAACATGCGCCGGCGTGAGTACCTCTAGATCGTCTGCATCCGCTGTGAGAGGACAAAGCGGACGTGACGTCCCCTCTAATTATCTGCTATTCGATTGAAAACGTAAAAGCGAATCAGTTATTTGAATCTATAATTTACATGGGAAATAGGAAGAAGAAGAAGGAAGAAGGTCGCAAAGTACATCGTCTCCTGCTTTTTTCTGTTTTTTTTGCTTTAAAAATATAACAAAAATTTCAATAAAAACTCTCACACACAACAAAAACGCCGAGTAAAGAACGGCCTAATAAAACGTACAAACGCGAGACGAGTACAATAATATATGAACAATTTCTTTCTGGCAGCCGCCAATTTGCCAAACAAACAAAGCTTCACATACACAATTGAACCAGCGTCTATTACGGCACCGACAACGCACTCAAAACAAACAAATCACTCAAACAAAAACACTCAAATACAATCAAATCAATCATAAACACGGTCTTCACGACATCTATTTTCCCTTTGGCTTGGAAGAAAGCAAAAATAATACCTATCCCTAAAACGTGTTCGAACTACCGACCTATATCAATTCTCCCTTTTCTGTCAAAGGTTTTTGAGCAACTTATGGCCGAGCAAATAAATATCTTCATAAAAAGAAACTCTCTTTTAAACTGCTGCCAATCCGGCTTTCGC
>VNJU01006347.1:0-11561 GCA_008042675.1 Drosophila seguyi | reverse complement strand
TCCCTTCTCTGTAGGCATGCTGATGCGCATGCAGAGGACTTCGCACCAAGTGCGAGTTTCTAATGTGGTTATCCACAATCTTTTCAAGGGTTTTCAGCAGGAAGGAGGTTAGGCTGATCGGCCTAAAGGATTTGGGATGAAATGGGTCATTCTTCCCAACCTTCGGGATAAATATCGCCCTAGCCGTTCTCCATGCCTTAGGGATCTAACCCATAGCTAGGTTTCCCCTGAAAATACTTATAAGGAACAGCATTAGCCGTTCAATGCCCTTTTGAAGATGGATGGGGATGATACCACCCATCCCCGAAGCTTTGTACGGGCTGAGTGTACTCACTGCCCACCTAATCTTTTGCTCAGTTACGATTGCTGCAGCCAGGCTCCAGTTGGGTCTCCCGTTGCGGATCCTTTCATAACTAATGTCTACATTGGAGATGGTTCTGCACAGAGGGAAGTGAGTTTGCAGAAGAAGTTCCGCCTTCTCCTCCTCATCCTCAGTGAAGGAACCATCCGATCTCTTCAGACAAAGCTCAGATAGTACTTTGCCTTTTGAGATCGCCTTAACCACTCTAGCCGCTGGTGCAGCTTGTTCTATGGTAGATCAAAATTTCCGAAAGTGAGCGCGCTTACTATACCGGATCTCTTTGTTGTACTCTGTCAGCTTTTTGGTGTATAGTACCCAATTGGCGCTGTTCTTATTAGCTGTGTTAAAAACAGCTTCCTGACCTCTGCGCGAAGTAGCCCTAGTTTTTTACTTCACGGATTGTCCTGCTGGACTCTACAGTTTTTTCGGGACAGCTTGCATGATATGCATCCAAGATTGTCTCCTCTATTTCTCTTGAGAGTTGCTCAAGATCTTCCAGAGAGGATGCTCTCCCACTCTGGTTCAGTCTGCTCAGATTTAATTCCAGACAGGACTGATAGGCTGGCAGTCAGTCCGTCGTGGGTTCCTGATAACTCGCCTGAAGTTAAGGTTACTGTAATTGTCGAACAGGATGATCCTGTGATCCGACATTGAAGGTTCTGAGGAGACCTTCTAGTTGCGAATCAACCGGGAGCCCCCCTCATTGGCGAAGGTAATGTCCAGTACTTCGGCCCTGGTTTTAGTAATAAAAGTGGGTTCAGCCCCCACATTAAATACTGTGAGATCTCTGGATACAAAATAGTCTAGTAAACACTCACCTCTGCTGTTGGTGTCCGTACTTCCCCATGCAACACAGTGCGCGTTGGCGTCGCACCCTAGAAGCAGGGGTAGCCTTTTGATGCTACAGTGTTGTACTAGATCCTGAACCTCTGGTGGGGGGCATCCGTCACGTCTCCTGGGAAGTATTCTGACGCCACCCAATACTCCAGCTCTCGCTAGTGATCATCACCGCTACTAGATCTCTGTTGAGAAATTTAGATAGACAAAGAAAGTTAATATGCTTCCGCACCAAGATGCAAGCTCTTGGTGATGCGTCCCTTACGTCTGCAATTGTTTACATACTCACTTGATTCAGGCCGCAGATCTTGCCTCTGACGTCCCAAGGCTCCTGGATAAGAACCAGCCCCAGGTCAGACCTGGTAACCATCCTGCCTATGACAGCCGATGCTGCCTTCGCGTGAAGCAGGTTGATCTGTGCCACGCTGGTGACCCCCATCCTTAGAGCTCTTCTTCACCCTCCGAGAGCGTCAGGTAGGCCTCTGACTGCATCTCGGTGGGTGTCCGCTCATCATCGGATGGGTACTCATTGCTGCTCGGTTCCTCTACGCCGCCCATGTGCAGGCGCACGATTTGCAGGACTCGATTTGCCGGATGACCCGCCAAGACTCGGTGAGAAGACCCTTGTTTTGCTCATTGAGCAGCCCTAGAGACTTCCATCGTCACCCCTGCCGTTCGAGGCAGGTATAGTGTGACGATGTTCGTCACCGGCAAGTCCTCATAAAGGCAGGTGCGGAGCTGCACACCAACATTGGTGCTCCAGCCATTTCTTAGCATCACAGTCCATGCAGTCCACTAAGAGTAGACCGTCACGGAACTGGATGCCGTTGAAGTTTAGGGCTGCGGTCCAGGCCTTCCTCATCTCCTCTACGAGTTGCCTGCAAATAAGTCGCTATCAGAGACAGAGGAGTTGAGCTACGTTTCAGTAAAGGCAATGACATTGGCATCAAAGTAGACACTATTGACGTGCAGTTTTCTCTAGTAAACTGCGAAATTTCTGATAATGTATGTTAACGAGTCGTTTAGTTTTTTAAAGTTCTAGCCGAGGGAGATAGAGACGCGCGAGCCCGAGGTACACTTTTATTAAGGAATTCGTGAACAATTGCGTGCTCAGGCCATACCAAAATATCAAGAACCCTAGGAAGCAGTACATCAGGAGTTCCAATCTTAAACGAAGATATATCACGTCGTTAAATTTATAGATAGGAAATTTGGTACCAGAAACATTCAATTTGTTGCTTAAATGGGCCTTAGAATTCATTTCAGAAGCATCGGGGTTGAGGCGAGAAACAAAGATATGCTTTTTTGGAGCAACGCCAGCTAATGGCGTCGGTTTTCTTTTGGGCAACAACAGAAATTGTTTAATTTTGAGGCACACTGCTGGTGAGTGACGGCGCTAGAATTGAGACCGCCGGAGGTAGCTCAGGGTGGGCATCTAAGTCCAACGATAAATTATTGAAGGCAGCGGCATGCGACGTGGATGCTTGGTCGACGTTAACAGGATGCAGATCCGAAGGCATGTAGAAATTAGTCACGCCAGAAATGGGGCAGATAAAGCAACAAAACCAAAGCCATTGTCCAGGCCACGGTGCTATCTATGGGCGTGGTATCTGGGCTAAGCTGCATAAGGGGACTGACAGGTTATGGAACAATCAAAAAATTATTGGAATTTTATTAAAATTTTTTTATGAGCGGAGCCGGTAGCCAACGACTGAAGCTCGAGATGAGTTTGCCTCATAAAAACCCTCAGATTTTATATGTAGGCAGCTCAGGAACGTCCAGTCCAATTAAGCATTTTTCCGTATGTAAAACCGAGATTAGTTTTACGAATATAAAGACAGTGTCTTTATTTAAAATGGATGATAAAGATCACAGAAACACTGACCACTTGCCAAAAATTTGGGCTAAGTTCAAAATCTTTTCACAATGAAAGTAGAGCGAAAAGAAAACACTTCCAACTCAAAGTAGCCTGAAAGCTCGTATTGATTTATGACTCACCAAAAAATATAAACAAAATATATAAATATATTTATATGTCGGAATAGGTCTGGCATCACCGTTCAGCCGAACACACCACAAATCATCTGTTTATAGGAAAGAAGATTGACGGAGAGGTGAAAAAGCAGGAGATAAAAACGAGAGACGACGCAGAAAAATTACGACGAACAAACGACGACGAAATATATTAAACTGTGTTAAAAGCTGTTCAAATTCATATTATATCCTAAACAACCATATCTGAGCTATACTTAGCACTATTTTTCAGTAATAAAATTAAATAAAATATCAAATAAAACAAAACAGTGGGATTTATTTAAAAACCAAAACCAATCCCACATATATAAGCAGGCGATATATTGAGGAGTTCGCAGTATTGGTTGGAGAGAACAGTTGGCAACATTAGTCGGAGGGAGAAGAGTTGGCAGCACGAGAAGTTGACAGTCGGTTGAGAGTCAGCAGATAATAAGAAGTGGTAGAGAAGTTGTTACAGAGAAGGAGTTGTGAAGCCGTCGCTCAGAAGCATAATAAAAGTAGTCGTATAGTCGTAGTCAAAAGCTGTAATTTGAAGACATAGCAGAAGTCGTTATTTAGTGAACCAATCGTGCCGTTGCCAAATGACCTTAATTACTAAAACTATTTTTTTTATAATTATCAATAAATACATCTATACTGGGCCGCGTAGCGTAGTGGATAGCAAGACTACCTATCAAACACGAGGTCGTGGGTTTGAATCATGCGCCATGACGATAGCATGCCCACTCGAGTTTCCTCTCAGAAATGTATTATATTCCATCATAATTCCTATTGTGACAAATTTAGTAACTTGCTCTTGCCCCACTTTTTTTGTTTTACACTCGAAATCTAGAGTAGTTTTTGCTTTTTAAACCACGGGGGTTAAATTCTCACTAAACTTTTTAACGCTCTTGTATTAATTTTGTATTAATTTCACTATTAGTTTTGTTTTCTGCAATCTCTTTTGTGCCCATCCCGCTGTTCCGATTGTATTTAGCTGCAGCTATGAAATGCTAAGTTCTCTCGCCATTGCTATCTCTCTTCACTCTCACTCTCCCACTCACCCGCGTTGACGGTTCTCTTCTTTTACACAGTGGTCAAAGGTTTGTGGAAATGTCTTTTAATTTTGTCTATGTAATTAAAAACTGCCAAAAATATGTCTTGGCAGACCATTCAAGGATTTATTGCTGTCTTTGCGATAAGACTGTACACGCTAAATGTGTCGAACTGACGGGACGTATCGCGGATGTAATTTTCATTAAAATGATATTGCACTAGTGCTGCTAGTCCTGTAGAGCGGTTAAGAAGGAAATGAAAACCTTCATGCGCCAGACTAGAAATGGATTTAGTGAGCTGATGGTATATTTTCACAAAGCGAATGATCTGTTCACCGCGTTAGACACTCAGATTAATAGTCTGAAGCTATTGAATCAAGCAAAGCGCAAAAAATCTGCCGTTGGTCGGCAGCAACTGTGCAAATCCCAGCAACCTATGTCCGGGACTACCCCCTCTGTACAGCCCCCGACCCAAATACCAAGCCCAATGGTTTTAAGATCGGAAACAATAAAAGATTCGGTAACAGAATTTACAGGGGTGGAAGTGGCAACTAGTCCGCCTCTTATCTCTGTTGTGTCCGCTGAGGAATCGCAAGCTCCGACTCCGCAGTCTTCAATTGCATAAACTGCCCAGGGTCAGCCCGGATTACCGTCTCTTGGTAACACTGTGTTACCCTCATAGCTGGCCCCTGACCTCGCATCGGAAGATGTTTTTGCCTATATTCAACACAAAATCCAAGCCGAAAATTTAAAAACTAAAGTTTAAATTTTTGTTACCAGAGACATCTCGTCCTTTAAAATTAGCATCTCCCCTAGCTTCTTTAACACGGTTTGCTCTGGTGACTTCCGGCCCGACCACGTTATAGTTAAATAGTTTGAGGTTAGAATAAAAAAAAAACGGTCAGCGGGAAAACGGCTCCCTATAAAAACACAAACCGCAAAGACCACCTCGACAGTCTCAGTCCCAAAAAACTAACCACTTCCTTCCAACTTTCCTATCAGAATACTTGAGGATTACGCAGCAAGCTATCGAAATTGTATTCTGATAGCTTTTCCTTTGCATCCCAGGAAATTGTGTTAACTGAGACTTGAGCTCTGAGATATTTCTCTGACTTGCATCCCAGGTTATTGTGTTCACAGAAAACTGGTTAAAGCCCGGAGACTCTGAGCTCAGAATTTTTCCAACTGTGTTCACGATATATCGGCTGGATCAACCTATCAGACGTGGGGGTAGTGTCCTCATAGCTTTTGACGCGTCTCGCCTCTGATAAATTAACTTTCGACGAGTGCAACGATGTTGAATTCCTTTGTGTGAAGCTATCAATCAAAAGAAGCTCTATTTTTTTTACATGTTCCTTCATTCCTCCTTTGTCGAAACTTCCTATTTATTGGAACCATCTTTCCGCAATTCAAATGGTTTCCAATCGACTTTCGGATAGGGACCAGCGACACAGCTCTCGACCTCAGAACCAATTCCAAGAGTTTTGAGATTGAGTAGCAAGACAGATTCGGCATCCGAATGTGTTACGAGGGTGACCGTTGATCTCCATTTTGTTCCTGTGTGGTATCAGATATTGACCCCTTAAAGCCCTGCGTATTTGCCTAACCAAGGTGTTATAGCTTATAACTGTTTTACCTACGAAACAGATTTTTGTTTCGCGGTTCTCCCCTTCTCAGACATCGAAAGGTGTGATTGCATTTATCCAAGGCAAATTTTAGGCCGAAAAACTAAAGGTCTAAGAATTAAAATTTACCTACGCTAGGGATATTTCATCGTTTAAAATAAACGTCCCAAATGAGCTCTCTGACATTATATGCTCTATCAACTTACGCACTCGGCAGATAAAATTCAAAAACGGCGACTTTGTTTACGCTAGGAACTTTACACAAAGTAATGCCATAAAGAAATTTAGCAGTAAATTGGCAGCGGTATATATTCCAGCTAGAGTTTTTAAGAAACGTAGCTCGTACTACTATGAATTAGAGGATGAGACAGGAAAGAAATTAGGAGTATTCCATTTAAAGGATATACAAGGCAGAAAACAAGAAGTTTCTTCAAATAAGGCTTCCTTGAATTAGACTCGTTACCCTTATCTGTTGGTGTAGTGACCAGTTAAGGCTTTATACTGCAAAACTCTTCGACCCACCCTCGCACTAAAGTTATAGCAACTTTTTGCTATCGAACTGGGAAAGAAACGTCGTAGACCAATCAGGACCGAAGATGATCGTACGATTGTACCTCTAGGGAATGAAAAGCTTATAGCAAAGGCCACCTACGTACAGCTTCCCAATGCGTAAGGCATTCCCTGATAAAACCTCTTGGCAAACGCTCGTATTTTTCGGCGCTGCTCAATTAAACTCCAAGTCCAAGTGGGTATAAAATTTTGTTATAAATAGTAAATCGGAATTAAACAAGAGTGGGATATTTAAAATAAATTGTGTGTGATTCGTGGAAAAAGGTAAATAAATGCAGAATAGTGAGTTCCAATTTTAACTCAGTTTTCATAGTGATTGGACCCCAAGGCGTGACAGAGGCTTAAGCCTCGATTAGGGCAGGATGTCGCGACGCAGAGATCCCGGACTTGAGTGATCCTGGGCCACACATTCACCCACGATCCTCATATAAAACAAGAAAGGAAGCTAACTTCGGCATGCCGAAGTTTAAATACCCTTGCAGTAAGTAGAAGAAGAAGACGACAAATTTTCGGACTCTTTCGCTTTCTCAGGTACTGACATAAAATAAATGTTGCGAGACAAATATGTTGCCAGCGAAGAATGTTGTGAGCAACAAAATTAAAACCGAAATTCCGGAACAATACAAAATTGCCATATCTCGAATTTTATAAAAATATGTGGAAAATGGGCTTAGTTAGATTTTTTCCTCAAAATTGTCCGATCAGTCCTATGGCAGCTATATGATATAGTTGTCCGATTTTCATAAAATAAAAACCGAAATTCTAGAATTACAAAATGGTTAGATCTATAATTTTATGCAATTATCTTAAAAATTGGTTAAGCTTAATTTTTTTTTCATTAAAATTTACCGATTGTTCCTATGGCAGCTATATGATATAGTCGTCCGATTCGGCCCGTTCCGACTTAAATAGTAGTGAGAGCATATACTTTATAGGGTCGGAATTGTCTCCTTCACTGCGCTGCAAACTTCTGACTAAAATTATAATGCCCTGCAAGGGTATAAAAAGGAATGGGGTGTATTTGAAGAAAGGTGCTATACTCGTAACGGAAATACCAAATTTAATAACTTTGAATTCCTTTGGACGCTAACCCACGACCCTCTCGTGAAAGGGACAACATTTTCCCACACTCTTCCCACATACCGAATGCGTACAACAGCATGCTCGATTAGCCATTCAAAATGGGAGTGAGGTAAAAGGATCCTCTTAAAACGGCTTTCCAACAAAGTCGAGAAGCACCACACCCCATCATCTCAAAACTCACAAGGTTAAATCTCAAAAACACAAATCTGGAAAAGAATCTTCCCAAGTCCCTTTTCCCAATCAAAATTGTTTAAATTTATCTTTGTATATGTAATATATTTCTTTATTTTTATTTTCCAAATACCATAATCAAAAACGATCTTCTAAATTAACATACATTTTCATAATTTTAGAGATTTTTGTGAACGCACACTTTCCTTCTAGAGCCATTTTAAGCCCGTTTATTCGCCAGGTCCCGACGGAATACCCGGCTGTGTGCTTCGGCATTGTACCGACGCACACTTGCCGAAAAGATACAGATACTATACAAAAATCTAATTGGATCACAACGGATCGTAAAAATGCATTCGATAGGTAATAGTTCAAATGGGCTGAATCCAAAAAATTATTCAAATCGGTTAAATATTTAAGAAGTTACACGTGTTCAAAGTTGAACCTTTTTTTTTGGTTGCAAAAAAAAACAGATTGATTTTTAGCAAATATCAGACTTTGCGGTCGATTTTTAGGTAAAATATGTAACCGACCGGAACTAGTTATGGTCTCTATCGAAAGGCTAATCAAATCTCTGTAGGACCAAGGTACAACAAAATTATAATATTTTTTGCACGTGCAGGCATACCTGTTTTACCGATGTACTAATTTTTTACCTATTTTTCATCTTTGATGGAATGTCAAAAACGAATTTACACCGATTTATAGGTTTGGCGTATGAATATGTTCTTTATCATATTCAAAAAAGATCGGCTGCCCCAAACTGCCACCCTGAATTTACGAAGCAAAAGATACTTTTAACTCAGCGTAAAAAACGCGCGGTTTCGTGCAAATTCTGATACAAGCACAGTCGCTGCGCAGCACGAAATTGTTTGGCGGGCATACATTTTTCCTGTATTGGCGGCTTGTTTTTCAATTCCTGACTTTGTAAGGACATTTAATGATATAAATTCAATGTATTATGAATAATTAGTCATCAACAATATTACTTTATGTAAGCTTGAATGATTATTTTTAACAAAAAGTGCATAAATAATTCAAAATAGACAAAATGAATATGTTATAAAAAAAAAATTTTTTGTCCTGTAAAATTGGTTTATGTTTGTTATACCCTGTACCGTAGGTACATAGGTATATTAATTTTGTGCAAATGTATGTAACAGGCAGAAGGAAGCATTTCCGACCCCATAAAGTATATATATTCTTGATCAGCATCAACAGCCAAGTCGATATAGCCATGTCTGTCTGTCCGTCTGTCCGTCTGTCCGTCTGTCCGTCTGTATGAACGCCTAGATCTCAGCAACTACAAGAGCTAGAGCCACCAAATTCGCTATGTAGGTCGGAATGTTTTGCACGCAGATCAAGTTTGTTTCAGATTTTAAAATTTCCCTCCCACTCCCCCGCAAATCAATAAAAAACGTTTTGCAGCCACAAATAAAACCATAGATCTCTTTTTTTGTGCATAGGCATGCATATGTAGTACATGTATCAATACCGAAAATCTGGTAAAGATCGGATAAAAAACACAAAAGTTATTTACTTATCAGTTTGTTATCATTTTGGCAGCTAGCAACAGGAGCTTCCCAAAAAACAACAACAAAACTAATGAGCGCAAGAAACTAACTCCCGTGTCTTGCACACGCAAGTGCATGAGATGGTGGTGGTTTTGAAAAGAGTGAGTTTGTTTACATTTCTCTAATAGGCAAAAGTCGCGATCAGCTGATTTTTGTTTATCGTTGTCAAAGCCATGACAAAGAAGAAGCGTAAAAAGGATGAGAGCAACCAAATGGCTAAAAAAGGTACAGAGATAGAACTGAACCAATGGATAGAAGGAGATAGCATGGCATGCTGTATTTTTTTAATTTTTATGACAGACAATATGACTCGCGCCAATTTTTGGTTGAGAGTGTGGAGGCCTTGACAAAAATAAGAAAAATAAATGTATGTATGTACATATGCAAATACAAACATTCTTATATCATGCAATTCGAAGGACGTTCTACAGTGACGCAACACTAAGAAAAAATGGGAGCTAGTATTTCCACTCGGTACGTGAAAGCTAAGCTGACCCACCAAGTAAGCACTTTTTGCGTCACCGTGGATAAGGTTATAAATAAAAGTAATGCCAAGCATGGTTCTACGGTTAGATAAAGATGGTAAGTTAATAAGGAGTCTACTAATTGGACTATTATTTATGGTTCATACAAATTTTATAAGTTTAATTAAGTTGTGATAATATTAGTTAGCGGTGTTAGAAGTGTGCAAAGCTGCAAAAGTGTTGCGATTATAATGGCAGTACCTCGGCATACCGCAGATGGTCTACATACATAATATGTCCACCATCGTCCGGCTACATCATATGATGAGCTTCAACAGAAGAGTTTGGAAATTTTGAAACAAGAATTATAACTACACCAGATTAAAGCTATAATCAGCTAGTTTTGAGAAAAATGTATGTTAGGAGACATCTTGTTTATATGGGTGTATAGGAACGTTAAAAAACTCCATAGAAAAAGTATTAATTCGTTGTTTTTGAACATATTTTAATATTCACCTCGGAGTGTAGGAATTTCTTTTTATATCGAGGTTTTGGTGTTAATATTATGCACATCGGTAGAAGTGAAGTAGAGAAAAATACAAAATCAATTTTAAATAATTAATTGAACCACTGTGATCCTTCGTGTAGCAGGCCATTTAGTATTAGTATGCTCTGGCCACTTTATAAAGCTTTCTGAAAAACAGGGGTTGAAAGAGAGCTGCCTGCGAGCACCAGATCACTGGTTAACGAGCACGCAAGAAGAAAAGACAAGAACAACAACTCAGTGAAAAAGATAATTAAAAGAGACAACAACAAGAGTGTAAAAGTGTAAAGATCATTCGAAAATACAAATACAAATACATAGATAAACATAATTTTAAGATGCAATGTAATGAATAATATAATAACCAAAAAAATATAATAAATTAAATAATATAATATATCTACTCTCGCAGGGACATGGTTTCGAGTGAGCTCCGGGAACAATTAAAGAAAGTGGATGAAATAAATTAAATACAAAGTATATTATTCTAGAGTAGTACAAATAGACGCTAGCCAATCTATTAACAAAGGAAAAAATATATTTTAGCTAGTGTTATGGGCAAGATAAGTGCTTAATTTATTTATTTCATTTATTTATTTCACGCAATAGCAAAAAATCTGCTATTTAAAAAGCCATATCCTCACCTCAGACCGAATAAGGAGAGTTTTTTAATGATATGCTCCAACTCACATCAGGTGGGCTGAGGCAAGGATAGGTGTCTTAAAATAATTTGTGTATTATAATCTAAAGACAATTCTAAATGTAACAAAAAATAATATTCATTATAAATAGAACATAAAACACGGAATGGATCGTGTAGCTCGAAATTCGTTCGGCATAGGTCAAGAGCGATCGGCCGAAAGTGGCGAGACGGTCTAGCTGGGACAGAAAATTTCAAATTGTTAAGAAGATAGGAGAAAGTTATATGACCGTTAATAAGCTTGTAAAGGAACATCACTCCATGGCAGGTCCGACGATCCATTAGAGATGGCAGGCTTAGAAGGCGCAGCCTGTCAAAGTAAGCCGGAAGGCGACGATGTGGGTCCCAGTGTAAACCCCGTAGAGCAAACAAAAGAAAATGTTTCTGAACCGATTCAATAAGGTCTTGATACTTCGCATACTGAGGTGACCATACACACGAACAGTATTCGAGAAAAGGGCGAACGAGAGAGACATAAAGGAGTTTTGTGGTGTAAGGATCGTCAAACTCCTTAGACCAACGCTTGACAAAGGCAAAAACCCCTCTGGCTTTACTAACAATTAA
>VNJU01006341.1:0-29089 GCA_008042675.1 Drosophila seguyi | reverse complement strand
CGTGGGAGCAAGCTTTTTGTTTAGCTGTCGCGACGGCGCAAGCTAAACGGAGAAGGCACAAAGAGGAATGCAAAAAAATGCAAAAGCAAACACTAGCAGCACAACTAAAATGTGAAATTAATAATTATTAAATACACAAAACAGAATAGCTGCATGCACACGAAGTGAACGGGATCTTTATTAATCACAAAATCAAAGAATTATAATAAAACACCGGTTGTTTTTATCAAAAAATTACACAAATCGAGAGCGCAAGAAAAAAACACGTCCGTTCACTTGGAAGAGAGAAAGTAATTTATATTATTATTTAAACCAGCTACCTAGCCGCAGATTCATTTAGATACAAGTAGTTAGGACCAGGCAGCTGCTGTGTCTGTCGTTTACCATTTGAATGCAAATTTCATTATCGGAGCCACTATATACAAATTGCTCAAATGAGTAATAGTTATAGTTTAGTGTTCAGCAGCAGCACTGCTAAAACATGATTTAATAAATGGCAAAAAAAAAAAAATCGATGAGCAACTCATTTCCAATTTTCGAACAATTTTAATGCCTTTCATGCCAGCTGCCAATTGCAGTTTCAAAATTCCAAGCCTTCTGTTACAAAACTGCTGAGATGGGCATTGAGAAATACCCCTGGTTGCCAATGACAGCCAGTGTTCATAAAATTCTAATTCACGCAGTGATATTATTGAAAATAGTGTGCTTCCTCTTGGCTATTTCGGAGAGGAAGGAGCGGAATCTCGGAATAAATTTTATAAATCTGATCGTCTGCATCACGCCAGAAAATGTGGGAGGGTTGAAAATTTAACAGACGTGTTTCAGCGAGCTACAGATACTTCTGATCCAACTATTTCTTCAGTGAATTTGGATAGAAGAATTCAGCGACAGAAAAGAATGTGTCTTCCATTAGATGTTTTGGACCTATTAGAATGCCCATCAAATCCCGATGACCGCACCGCGGGTGAGGATGAAAGCTCTTTTAATGTTGTGGGCTTCGTACATCAATATAATATTGAGTTGGAGAACGAAGAACAGGACTTTTTCTAAAAGGTGTGTAGGGAAAATATATGTCTTAATATACATTGTTAATAATCTTTCATTACAGGGCCACAAGATGCTTTAGATGGGATTTATGTTACTTTAATATTACTTTACTTATGTTACTTTACGTCGTTAAAGGCGTGCCACGCCCACTATTTTCCAAAAATTATAACCTAATACTGTCACAGAACTTTTATTTACTTTTTAATTAATTCTCTAAAAACCTAAATAAAATTTACATTAGTTAAAAAAATGGGCTGTGCCACGCCCACTATTTTTCTACCGATAAAAGATATTGGTCAACTTAATTCGATGCAAAAAACAGAAGTATTATTATTAATTTTGGTCACCAAAAATGGTCAAATTACCCATAGTGCAATGGCGTTGGATCGTTGGGGATCTGCACAGCCGGTTCGTGGAGGAGCTGCTGGCGTCTGGTGGTGCTCTGCCTCGCTGCGTAGATGCCGGTTGGCACCAGAGCGGCATTAAGGCAATCGCGTGCGCAGACGAAGTATCGGTCGCATTTTATAAGAGGGCTATCGCAGGATTGGTTGAAGTGTACCCAGGTGCGAAGCTCGCCACCGTTGTCTAGGACAAGCTCCCCAGCAAGTCAAGTGCTTGGGCTTGGCTGTCACACAAGCCAGCGCAGCCGGAGAAAATACTCAAACTTTTACAACTGAGTAACCCCGACTTCCCCTCCTCTGACTGGCGAGTAGCCAAGGTGCAGGAGGCCGTTGGTCCGAAGCGCCAGGTTGTCCTGACTCTTAATGAGGGGACAGTCGAGGTGCTGAGGAAGAACGGGGGGATTCTCCGGTACGGCTTCGACAGCGTGGCCGCACGAGTCTACAAGGCCGACGCCAAGCGGGTCGATAAGGAAGAGGACCCAGAAGTAGAGAACCCTCGGATTGAGGAGGACATCCTTGAGGGCCATGTCTCCGAAGAGAGCAAGCTGGCGAGGGGCCTGCGTGAAGTTGGGATGTCCGAGGAGGATGACGGGCTGAACGAGCCGACCTCGGACGCCCACATTACAGTGGTGGAGGTAAAAAAGCAAAATGTCGTTGACGTTTCTGCAGATAAACTTCCACCACAGTAAAGCACCCCTACTTATCCACCTGGCGGAAGGTGGTATGGAAGCTGTCCTCATTCAGGAGCCCTGGATCTGTGTCGACAGAATTCTCGGGCTGAGGGCAGCCGACCATAGGCTGTACGCAGCCCCTACATCAGGTAAATCGCGAGCCTGCATACTCGCCAGGAAGGATCTAACTCTTTTCTTGCTACCCTATTTCAGTAATGAAGACTTCGTGACCACATGCTTGGAGGGACCAACCGGATCCCTCCGGATCTGCTCAGCCTACATGGGACAAGACCAGGACCCCATCTCCGAAACCCTGATGCAAGTCACCGAGGACAGCAGAAGACTGGGTCTGGGCCTAATTATTGGGTGCGACGCAAATGCGCACCACCATCAGTGGGGAAGCACTGACCCCAATGACAGAGGTGAGTCTCTATTTGATTTTATCCTTTCATCTACCCTACTGCTGGGAGGTACTAGATATCATCCTTCTTACTGAATCCCTCAGGGATAACCTAAAGTCGTGAAGGGTGCTGGAAACACACTCTTTCTCTTACCACAGGTACATCCAATTCACGCTTGGCTTCGATAGGTTTAACCTAGTCACTTGAGTAAGATCCTTAAGCCCCCTCCAGCCCCAACCAACTTGGACTACTGTCCAGAGGGGCTGGAACACCTCGTTAAAACCTTCACCAATGCTTTTAGCACAGCTCTGGACAGGTCCTGCCCCCATCGTAAGAATGGGGGAAGACGGGGAAGAAACCACCGTGGTTGTGTAAAGAATTAGGCTGCCTCAAGAAGACCGCAAGGCAGTCTTTCAATCTAGTCCGGAGCGCCAAGACGGACGCAGCGTGGCGCCTATATAAAACTAACCTGTCCTTATATAATGGGGAATTAAGAAGGCCCAAAAGAAGGGCCTAGTCCGAATTTTGCTCAGGAATCCAGGATTACTCACAGGTGTCTAGGCTGAGGCAGGTCATCTCGACGACGCCCACTAACACGGGCTTAGTCAAGCATCCTGACGATAGCTGGACGACCTCCAGCGAGGAAACCATTGGGGCTCTCCTGGATGCCCACTTTCCTGCCTGTACCTCTCAGAGCAGTCCGCCTAACCCCCGACATGACGGGGTCCGTCCGAATTATGATACCTCCTTAGTGAAAATAACATAAATTGGGCAAATAACAGCTTCAGCCCATACAAATCCCCAGCGGTGGACGGTACATACCTGCACAGCTTAGCTATGCAGCTCAACTATCCACGCCCTGGCTTCGACTGAACTTTTCGATCATCCTCGGCACAGGGGTCATTCCGAGTGGACGGCTCCGCTCAAAAGTAGTGTTCATTCCCAAGGCAGGCCAGCCTTTGCATTGCACGCCCAAGGACTACAGGCCGATAAGCCTCTCCTCGTTTCTACTCAATACGCTGGAGAGACTCATTAGTCTGCACCTAAGAAACACCATTCCCCAATCATCCTTATCAGAATGCCAACATGCGTATAGGAGAGGTAGACCAACACAGACAGCACTCCACTCGCTTACCTCCACGAAAAGGAGTTCACACTCGTCGCCTTCTTGGATATAGAGGGCGCTTTCAACAACATCCAACAGTGGGTCTCATCGACCGGATCTTGCGTAGCAGAACGGTGGAGGCAACACTGGATTCAACGCATGGCCGAGATCTGTATAACAGGCGGCCTGTGCACGACTCCGGGGGACGCATTGGACGTTTTCCTGGACATCCTCCCAATTGAAATAATAGGAGAGATGACCGCTTCACTCTCGGCACTAAGGCTAAATGGCGCGGGCCTGTGGAGAAAGTCGAGTTTTGGACACACGAATCCCGACTGCACTCCACACATTATTGAGGGGAACACTGACTACTGTGACCTTTCTGATCATCCAATCACACCCTTCCAAGTTCACATTCCGGACAGAACAAAATGAAACCTGGGACCACCTGGACCGCCGAGGTCCCTTCACATCTTTACGGATGGCTCTAAATTGGATGGCCAGGTGTTCTCTTGGACGTTGATGCACTACGATCAGTACACTCAAGTGGCCCGTATGACACCAAGCACGTGCTTGTTCGTGTTAGGTGTTAGTAGGCGCGAAAGATGAAAGTATAGGAAAGAAATTCGAGGAAGTATCTACTGGCGTGCTGCCAGATTGTTTGCTTGCATGCGTACTAAGTGGGTTAGTATTAACGTTTTTAGTTTAGGAAGGCTATCTACGTTTGAAATTATTATGTACAAATCGTTATAATTTGCACATAAGACTCTAAAGGGTTCATGCAGTTGAAAGGTCGTTCTACAATGGCGCAGCACTAAGGGAATATAGGATCTAGTATTTCTACTCGGTACGTGAAAGTTAAGCTGACCCAACAAGTCAGCACTTTCCACGTCACCATGGATAAGGTTATAAATAAAGGTAATGCCAAGCATGGTTCTACGGTTGGATAAGGATGGTAAGTTAATAAGGAGAAGTCTACTAGAATAGGAGGGTAACCTCTGGTTTGCATCCCAGTTTAAGCCGCGTAAAGCGAAAAGTAAAAAGTTCTTTTGAACCGACTCGATGCGTTTACTGTGCACCCCATACTGAGGGCAAACGCCAGATCCATATTCTAAGATAGGACGAACTAATGTAATATATAGAGATTTTGTAACGTACGGGTCATTGAATTCTTTCGACCAACGTTTAATAAATCCAAGCACACCGCTGGCTTTATTCACCATGCATGAAATATGATCAATAAAGTCAAGTTTAGGATCCAGACGGACACCTAAATCGTCAACTAAAGCAATTCTTTCCAAAGGGCAGCAGTTCAGCGTGTAAGTTGCAAGCTTGGGAGCGACACGAGAGAATGTCATAAGCTTGCATTTAGAGCCGTTTAAGTTTAATAGGTTTGCACTGCACCATGTTTGAAAATTGTTAAGGTCTGTTTGTAAATCAGACTGGCAAGACGCGTCCGTATATTGCACACAAAGGTTGACGTCGTCCGCGTACATAAGTACTTTGGAGTTAGTCAGAACTTTGGGCAGATCGTTAATAAATAATGTAAACAGCAGGGGACCCAAATGGCTTCCTTGCGGAACGCCATAAGTAACCCTGAGAACATTAGATAAGGTGTTTTTAAATAGGACCCTTTGCGTCCTGTCATTCAGATAACTTGAGATCCAACTAAATAGATCAACCCGATATCCCATTAGGTCGAGTATCTGAACAAGGAGAGAATGGTTGACAGAGTCGAATGCTTTACTGAAATCAGTATAGATAACGTCTGTCTGAAGGTTTTTATTAAAGCCAATTATTATGAAGGAAGTGAGCTCCAAAAGATTAGTAGTCGTTGATCTTCGCCCTTTAAGTCCATGTTGGCATGGAGAAATAATTGATCTACACAGGTGCTGCAAGTGAGGAGAAATGATTTTTTCGAAAAGTTTTGCGATGGCCGACAACTTAGAGATACCTCTATAGTTATTGGCATCAGATTTGCTACCTTTTTTGTGGAGAGGAATAACAAATGATTCCTTCCAAATAAGGGGAAAGTGGGAGGTTTCTAAGGACAAGCTAAACAATTTTAGAAGGGATTGCACAGGGCGTCGGCACAATACCTAAGGACACAGCCAGGTATTCCGTCGGGACCAGGCGAATAAACGGGCTTTACACGATGAAGATCTGAGAGGATAGAGCTTTCGTTTAAATTAGGACTGAAAATTAAGTTTGACTTGGGCATGATGTAAGAATAAGTCCGATTTGAGTCGGTGGAATTAGAGTAAGTGGTTTGAAAAAACTGCGCAAACAGATCGGCAATTGCCTGATAATTTTTTACGGTAGGATTTTCAAAGGAAAGCGAGGAAGGATGAGTAATTGGCTTACCTTTGGTGTTAACAAAATTATAAAACTGTTTTGGGTCCTCAGAGAACTGAGCCTTACAACGAGTCAAATAATTTTTGTAACACTGCGCGTTCAGCACGGTAAATCTCGACCGAGCAGATAAATAAGAGGAAAGGACAGATTGAGAACCGTTACGTTTATATTAAGAATACAGATTAGATTTTTAATTTTTAAGGCGACTCAACTCTTTAGTAAACCAAGGAGGCTTATTCGAGGTTGACGGATAGTATAGCGGAACACATTCAGGAAAAAATGAATTCATGGCACTTTAAAAAATATCCACGGCTTCAGCCATGTCAGTGCACCTGTATAGATCGGACCAATTAAAATAAGATATGAGGTTATTCAGCCGTTCGAAGTCCGTCTTTTTTGGCTGGACGATCAGAAATATTCTTTAGCTCAGTCCCAATATCGAGGAGGTATTTACTCTGAGCACCTGGGACTAAACGTCTCTTTTAGGCTACTCGACCACTACAGCGTCTTTCAGGCAGAAGTTTATGCCATTAAAGAAGCCCTGGATCAGCTCCCCCCATCCGGGGGGGAGCACCAATGTGCATATTCTCGAAGAGTCAGGCTGTCCTAAAATCACTTGAAGCCATATCTTCAAACTGGAAAACTATCAACGCCTGCCGCAGATCTCATCACGAGATGGCGGAGCAGTACGACCTACACCTCATCTGGGTCCCAGGACATAGGGACATCAAGGGCAATTGTGCAGCAGATGAACTGGCCCGACAGGGTACAACCTACCTTCTTCTACCGCAGACTATTTTGTAGGGATCACTTCCACTCCCTGGCGGACAGGAAATGGGACAACCTAACAACCTGCCGCCACTCTAGATTGATCTGGCCTAGTCGATCCACCAAGCGGTCCTAGAAGCTACTATCACTAAGCAGGGAAAGCTGCGCCCTTGCCGTTTAATGGTCACTGGCTGCTTGGCACACATGCGCTCAGGCTGTCAGTGCCCCACAATGATTTTTGCAGAAGCTGCAGGGACTAGGAGGAGGAGGAGACTGTTCTCCACCTCCTTTGCCACTGTCCGGCCCTAAGCAGACTAAGACAAAAATACCTGGGGGTGAGAAATCACCTGCCGTAACTGGTTGTACCATTGGAAGTGCGACTATACTCTCCCCGTGAGGGCGACTGGAAGCAGGTCCCAGTAGGTCATGTTTTTGCTGAGGATGCTGACGACTGGGTGGTGCTGACGATGCGTGTCCGGGGGGTGCTTGGACGATAATATGCGGACTCTGGTGGTCCGGGAGACCCATCAGTTTTAACTAGGCTTACCACGGTATGCGGGCTCTACCGTGGCGGACCATCCCCATCCCAGAATACTCGTGGGACCAAATATGAACGACCAAACTAAAAATAAAAACGTAGGTGGCCATCAGACTTTAAAATCGGCAGGGGGTGTACCCCTCTCTAACATCAACTCGAAGACGCACAGCGGTCGAGTGTGTAAGAAGGAGGAGGAGACCTCTTCAGAGTGCCTCCATCCGGGGACCAGTGCTACTGGTAAGGCCGAACCGATGGGCCCGCCGAGCAGCGTGATCGGGGGCAAGTCCCTCGACTCCAGAGGCAACCCTTCCCCAGAAAGCCCGGCCGTAACAGAGGAAGAAGACGCTCTACCATGAGCGGAGAAGAGCGGTCTTCATCCTCGCCCATGCTAACCCAGCCATGGAGGCAGTCCCGGAGTAAGCGGGACTCATCAAATGGGCGAAAGACATCCTGCCTGATTTCCAGCCTGAAAAGGGGGGGGGGGGGGGGGGGGGGGGGGGGGGGGTGGTTGCCCCCAATGCCCAGCAAGCCAGCACGCTGGCAGGAGCGCCGCCTAATGCCAGCGGTCTACAGAGGTACAACCGCGTTCCAGCGTTCCAGAGTGCAGCCTCAGCGGTCCTTCGCCGAGGTTACCAAGGTCAAGATCCTGATTGGAGTGGTGAATGAGGGCTCCAGTGATGGACATATCCCGAGGGACCAGTGGCGGTGAATTGTTGGGGAACTGCACAACACGTTCGTGGAGGAGCTCTCGAGTGGCGCGCTGCCTCGTTGCGAGGATGCCGGCTGGTATCAAGGACGAGTGAAGGTGATCGCGTGCGAAGACGCGGAGTCGGTCACCTTTTACAAGAGAGCTATCGCGGGATTGGGAGAAGTATTCCCAGGCGCGAAGCTCGCGGCTGTCGACTAGGACAAGATCCCCAGCAAGCCAACAGCCAGGGCGTGGCTCTTGCACAAGCCGGCGGAGCCTGAGAAAATTCTTAGGCTTCTGCAAGTCAGCAACACTGACCTCCCCTCTTTTAATTGGCGAGTTGCCAAGGTTGAGGAGGCCGTTAGTCCGAGGCGCCAGGTTGTTCTGACTCTCAATGAGGGGACAGTCGAGGCGCTAAAGAAAAACAGGGGGACATTCAGATACGGCTTCGACAGCGTGGCCGTCCGAATATATAAGGCCGACGCCAAGCCGGGCCATAAAGAGGAGGATTCGGACATAGAGGGCCCTCGCATCGAGGAGGCACCCGAAGGATAGTCCGACGAGGAGGGCATCCTGGTGAGGTACGTCTCCGAGGAGACCGACCTTGCTAGGGGCTTGCGCGGCGTCGGGATGTCCGTGAAGGAGGACGAGCTGGACGAGCCGACCTCGGACGCCGACATCACTGTAGTGGAGGTAAAGAAGCTGAATGTCTCTGACGTTTCTGCAAATAAACCTCCACCACAGTAAAGCAGCTTCCGCTGCCCTACTTGTCCACCTGGCGGAAGGTGGTATCGATGCTGTCCTCATCCAGGAGCCCTGGATCTGTGGCGACAGAATCCAACAACAGGAAAATCGCGAGCCTGAACACTCGCTTCCTAATTTCAGCAATGAAGACTTTATAACTGCAGGTCTAGAGGGACCTAACGGATCCCTCCGGATCTGCTCAGCCTACCTTGGGACACGACCAGGACCCCGTCCCCCCAACTCTGAGGCTAGTCACCGAGGACAGCAAAAGGCTGAACCTTGGTCTCATCATCGGGTGCGACGCCAACACCAACCACTATCAGTGGGGCAGCACTGACACCAACGACAGGGGTGAGTCTTTTTTGATTACATCCTTTCATCCAACTTGCTAGTGAGAAATTCGGGGAACGAACCCACCTTTATTACCAGGAACCGTAGGGAGGTATAACATATTACCCTCCTTTCGGAATCGCTAAGGGAGAAGCACTCCTTCTCTGACCATAGGTATATCCAATTTACGCTGGGCTTCGATAAATTCAATCCGGTCACCTTTCGGAACCTCCGGAAGACCGACTGGGGGAAATATAGATCCCAGCTTAGTAAGATCCTTAAGCCCCCTCCAGCCCCAACCCACTCGGACTACTGTCCAGAGGGCCTTGAGCAACTCGTTAGGACCTTCACCGACGCTTGTAGCACAGCCTAGATAGGTACTGCCCCCGTGGTGGCGTAAGGAACTAGGCTGCCACGAGGGAGTCCTTCAATCGAGCCAAGAGCGATAACACAGACGCATCATGACGCCCTTATAAGACTTACCTGTCCCTATACAACATGGAACTAAGAAAGGCCAAAAGAAGGACCTGGTCCGACTTCTGCTCAGGTATCCAGGACTACTCTGAGGCGTCTAGGCTGCGGAAGGTCCTCTCGACGACGCCCTCCAAAACGGGCTTCGTCAAGCGTCCTGACTACAGTTGGACGACCTCCAGCGAGGAAATTCTTGGGGGTCTCCTGGATGCTCACTTCGCCGCAAGCTCCTCTTAGAGCAGCCCACCTAACCCCCCGACACGTCGGGGTCCGTCTGAAATGGCATACCTTCTCACTGAAAGGAACATCAAATGGGCAGTTAACAGCTTCAGCCCTTAGAAATCCCCAGGGTTGGACGGCATAATACCTGCTCAGCTTAGCTACGCAGACGAGCTATCCACATCCTGGATTTGACTGATCTTCTCGATCATTCTCGACACATGGGTCATTCCAAAAGGCTGGCTCCGCTCGAAAGTTGTATTTATCCCCAAGGCAGGCAAGCCATCGCATTGCACGCCTAAAGACTAAAGACTACGTTTCTACTCGAAACGCTGGAGAGACTCATCAGTCTGCACCTTAGAACTAACATTCCCCACTCATCCTTATCAGGATCACAACAAAGGAGTTCACACTCATCGCCTTCCTGGTTATAGACGGCGCTTTCAACAACATTCTCCCTATTGATCACCACTCAGTTGGTCTCATTGACCGGATCTTGCGCAGCAGAACGGTGGAGGCAACACTGGGGGGGTGAACTATCTCCAGACAAGTCAATAGGGGTACACACCAGGGCGAAGTCCTCTCCCCTCTTCTATGGAATGTGGCAGTCGACGAACTACTTCAGGGCTTAGAGGAGGGTGGCTGTCGGGTTGTGGCCTACGCGGATGATGTTGCCTTGGCATTTACGGGAAAATTCCCGCAAACCACTGTGACAGGATGAGCGACAGTCTTCGGTTCCTGGCGGATTGGACTGCCAGATGCTGACTTGGAGTAAACCCAGCGGAGAAACTGGTCCTTTTCACAAATATACAAAGTACAAAATCCCAAAATCGATAGCCCCTAAGATCTTTGGGATTCCCCTACCCCTTAAAAATCTAGCCAAATATCTAGGTCTAATCCTGGACAAAAAACTAGACTGGGGCCTAGATACGGACGAAAGGGTCAAGAAGGCCACAATCGCACTCTACACCTGGCGCAAGGCGATGGGGCTAAAATGGGGTATGACCCCGAAAATTTTCCGTTGGCTGTACACGGCTATCATTCGCCCAATACTCCTCTACGGGGTGCCTATTTGGTGGCCAGCTCTGCATGACAAGCGGTTTCCGCACAACTCCGGGAGATGCCTTGGACGTTCCCCTGGATATCCTCCCAATTGAGATAATGGGAGAGATGACTGCGTCACTCTCGGAACAAAGGCTGGAGGGTGCGGGCTTGTGGAAAAGATCTAGTTTCGGACACACGAACCTCGGCTCAGCCCCACACCTCACTGAGGGAGACACTGATTACTGTGTCACCACTGAACACCCTATCACACCCTTCCAGGTTTACATCCCCGACAGAGCGGAATGGAATCTAGGAGCCCCTGGACCCCTAGGGTTCATTCACATTTACACGGATGGCTTAAAATTGGACGGCTGGGTGGGAGGAGGTATATACTCCGAGCACCTGGGTTTAAACGACTCTTTTAGGCTACCCGACCACTGCAGCGACTTTCAGGCGGAAGTTTACGCCATCAAAGAAGCCCTTGATCAGCTCCCGCCCACTATGGTCAGAGCTCCCCTTTGCATTTTCTCTGACAGTCAGGATGCCCTGAAGTCACTAAAATCCATCTCTTCTAACTCGCAGACCATCAACGACTGCCGCAGATATCTTCACGAGATGGCAGAGCAGTACGATCTCCACCTCATCTGGTCCCAGGACATAGGGACATCGAGGGCAACTGCGCTGCCGATGAGCTGACCCGGCAGGGTACAACCTCCCCTCTTCAGTAGGAGCTAGTTGACATGCCCATGGCCACTCGGAGACTACTTTGTAGGGAACACTTTCGTCTCCTCGCGGACAGGAAATCGGAAAACCCAATCTTCTGAAGCCACGCTAGAATGATCTGGCCACGCCGATCAGCGAAGCGCTCCAGGGAGCTACTGTCTTTAAGCAGGGACAGCTGCGCCCTTGCCGTAAGGGCTCTCACTGGCCACTGGCTACTTGGAACGCATGCGTCCAGGGTGCCGGTGCACCATAACGACTTCTGTAGAAACTGTAGGGATGAGGAGGAGGAAGAGACAGTTCCCCACCTCCTCTGCCACTGTCCAGCCCTAAGCAGACGAAGACTGCAGTACCTGGGCTCTTTCACCCTGTTGGATCTCGCTAAGCGAGTCATCACCGAGGCAGATAACCCGTTTCATCCAAGGATCGGGTTGGACCTCTCTAACTTAGGATTGATCAGCGGCCCATGAGATCCTGTAGCGGACAGAGGATCTAAGCCCAAGCGGTATCACAAGGAGCCTCCTCTGGCTCAAGTGGACGGCCCAGCTCTTCAAACCGGCCGTCACCGCCCTATCCTAACCTAACCTAACTAGTCCAAGTGAGATGAATACAAAGGTGTATTGCCTTCTCATTCATGATCGCCTAGTTGAATACACACCATTGACTGGCTTAGTTCAACGTGTTGTCTAAGAAATTAAAAGACATTTCTTCAGTCAATTTTTAGAAATCGTTGCAAGCAGACGTCTTTGGATCAAAAATCAAAAATCAATAACAGCTTTATAAAATGTTTACCGCGAACGGAAGGAATATTTTATCTTTATGGAAATAATTCAACTTGTCTTAAAAATAAACAATTTTATAAAAATTTATAAGGAAAAATTTTCCCTGAACACTCAAAATATCTGCTCAAAAAAATGATTTAACATAATTAAAATGTATTTATATTAAGAACATCGTTTCTGATCATTGTACTTGAGAAAATAAAATTATACTTATTCTAAAATAAATTTTTTTTTGGAAATGGGAGTTATTTTCAGATTTTTTAATTTTTAGCTATTTGATACCTGAGAAATGAAAATTTTTCTTTCTATGAGGGTGAGATGGTGCGGCGTTTCATCCCTTTGCGGCGCCTGGCTTGATTGACCTTACTTTAGTTTGTTTGTTTTGAAAGAATTTCTCAAGATCCCTTTTTCACTTCACCACTCACCCCTCCCATTGTTTCTTAGTCATATCCCTCCTATGAACTCTTCAATTACCTGTTTGTGCATACAATTTTTATTAGGGGTAGGGATGGAGTAGGACATGGCGTCTGGCTTGATTGACTTTGCCTTGACTGCTGTCTGAACGCAGACGGTCTATGAGAGTCACCCCCTCCTGTTCATAATTCGGTAAACGCAGTTGAGTGCGTTCTTTCGTGCACACACACGTGTCCCTTTTGTTTCCTTTTTTTTTTAACCTTCACCCCTTTTTGATGATGATCGCACGTGAATGGACGTGAGTGCACAGGTGGTATGTGACCTTTTTACCTCCATCCCCTATTGGGATTGTGATTAGATTGTGGAAAATCGCGGATCGCGCACTCGTAGCCTATCGAGTGTGTCTTCGTGGCGGGACCGCATCCGCACACGTTTCTCACGTGTCCTCACACCATTCAATCAGTGACCCTAATTAAATTTTATTACCCTACCCTTTTAAGAGGGTGACAGGTGTCAGATAACCAAAATTTATCTAATTATTGACCCTATCAATTAGCGGCACATCAAAGGTGGCCCTGTTGTAAGGATTTCTATCTTCTTCTGTTGTCTCAAACTGGCACATTGCGAGTAAGATCACTATGTCAGATCACCAACACATTAGATTTGACGTAGGATGCGCCTCACAATGTAGCCTAGTTACTAGACATCCCAGAAAGACCAACTTGAGCAAGCCAGAACCTGCTCCAACCTTCGATAACATGCATGTGCTTTATACAAATGTTGAATCAGCATATCCAGTAAGCTGCGAATAAAAGGTTCGCAAGATCAGAAGAGCTGTTCACTTGTGGAACAAAGGCCTTGGCGATCCCAAAAATTCTACGCGAAAGCTCTTTAATACAGAGAAGAGTGGGAGGGCCACATGCGACTCCTACAAATCGACTTAAACGCTCTATAATAAAGCTGAGAAGCTCAAAATGGGCCACGTCGCGTCAACACTAAGGGCAGATTTCATCTTTCCCGGAAGCTGTCAGGCTACAAAAAGGTCTCTCCAAGGACCACTTAAACGGCATCTGCACGCTGAAAAGGCCGGATCGAACACACATAAGCAACCCGAAAGAAACGAGTAGCCTACTCCTTACTGCTCACTTTTCTGGGTGCGTGGCTGTGGAGCAACCCATCCAGCCCATCAATAAACTAAAGCCATTCTTTCCAAAGAGCAGCAATTCAGTGTGTAAGTCGCAAGCTTGGACTACACGAGAGAATGTCATAAGCTTGAATTTGGAGCCGTTTAAGTTTAATAAGTTTGCGCTGCACCATTTTTAAAAATGGTTAATACCTGTTTGTAAATCAGACTGGCAAGACGCATCCATATATTGTACGCAAAGTTTGACGTCGTCCGCATACATAAGTACCCTGGAATTAGGCAAATAGGAGCTTTAGAGAGCTCCTAAAAATTAATAGTTGTTGATCAGCGCTATACAAGTCCATGCTGACATGGAGAAATTATTGAACTACATAGGTGCTGCAAGTGAGGAGTAATGATTTTTTCGAAAAGTTTTGCGATGGCCGACAACTTAGAGATCCCTCTATAGTTATTGGCATTTGATTTGCTAGCTTTTTTGTGGAGAGGAATATCAAATGATTCCTTTCAAATAAGGGGAAAGTGGGAGGTTTCTAAGGACAAGGTAAACAATTTTAGAAGGGGATTGCACAGGGCGTCGGCACAATACCTAAGCCAGGTATTCAGTCGGGAGCAGGCGAATAAACGGGCTGAACACGGTGAAGATCTACGATCCGGTACTGAAGAACTAGTTCGATGGTTCTAAGGTGGGCTAGCTGACGCCACCGAACGGGTCGCAGGTTGCGGATAGCGCAAGGCCTCCTTTGGAGGTTACCTGTGGATAGCGACTTGTCGTGAATAAGCAGTCCCTGACAACAGCGGGTACCACTCCGTTTGTTGTACCGATAAGGCGCTTGTCTAACCGTCTTTAATACATAGTCTTACCAACTCCATACTTCGCGTTCCATCGCGGGGCTTGCAGTGCCTGGCACTGCCCCGGCGGCTGTCCTGCAGGCGAGCGACGCCAGCAGGAGGCACGCCGCAACACCCTCTTCCGCAAGGCAGCAACCCAGGAAGCAGCCTGTCCCAGCGACAGGTCAGCCCAGGGGAGCCGGGGATCCTCTGAGGCAAGGCCTCAGCGGAGTCGGCCGTCAGTAGAACCTCCGGTACTTTGAGCGACGGTTGAAGCCGGAGGAGGCCCGTAAGAGAGCGCTAACGGGCGCCGAACGGCCAGGCCGGTGCGGGGAGGAGCCAACCAGCAACGAGGAGCCATTTGATGATGAGCAGACTTCCACCAAGATGCAGTCAAAGGCCTCTCTGACGCTCACGGGGGGTGAAGAAGACCTCTAAGGATGGTGGTCACCAGCATGGTACAGACAAAACTGCATCACGCGAGGGTTGCTTAACCTGTCAACGTTAGGTTGCTCTCCAGGTTGGACCAGGGGCTGGTGCTCATCTAGGAGCCTTGGTTCGTAAGAGGCAGAATCTGTGACCTAAATCAAATGAGTATGCAAACAATTGCAGACGTAAGGGAGGCATCACCGAGAGCTTGCATCTTGGTGTGGAAGGGCCGTAACGTTCTATGTCTGTCAAAATTTCTTAACAGAAAACTAGTAGCAGTGATGATCACTAGCAAGCGCGGAGTTTTGTGGTAGCGTCAGCATAATTCCCAGGTGACGTGACGGATGCCCCCACCCGATGTTCAGAATCTGGTGCAATACTGCAGCAGCAAAAGGCTACCCTTTCTGCTAGGGTGTAACGCCAACGCGCACAGTGATGCTTGGGGTAGTACGGATACCAACAGCAGAGGTGAGTGTTTACTAGACTATTTTGTATCTAGGGATCTCACAGTATTTAATGTGGGGCTGAACCCACTTTCGTTACCAAAACCAGGGCCGAATTACTGGAAATCAATTTCGGCAATGAGGGGGCCTCCCATTTGATTCCCAACTGGAAGGTCTCCTCAGAACCGTCAATGTCGGACCACAGGATCATCCTGTTTGACATTCATAGAAACCTTAGCTTCAACAGGGTTATTAGGAATCCACGACGGACTGGAGTGGAAAGCCTATTAGTTCTGTCTGGAATTAAATCAGCGCAGGCAGAACCAGAGTAGAAGAGTATCCTCTCCGGAGGATCTTGAGCAACTCTCAAAAGAAGTAGGAGAGACACTCTTGGATGCATATCATGCAAGCTGTCCCGAGAAATTCATAGAGTCCAGTAGGGACAATCCCTGGTGGAATAGGAAACTAGGGCTACTTCGCGCAGAGGTCAGGAAGCTGTTTAACACAGCTAAAAAGAACAGCGCCAATTGGGAATTATACACCAAAAAGCTGATAGAGTACAACAAAGAAATGCGGTATAGTAAGCGTGCTGACTTTCAGAAATTTTATTCCACCATAGAACAAGCCGCACCAGCGGCTAGAGTGTTTTAGGCGATCTCAAAAGGCAAAGTACTATCTGAGCTTTGCCTGAAGAGAGCGGATGGCTTCTTCACAGAGGATGAGGAAGAGAAGGCGGAACTTCATCTGCAAAACTCACTTCCCTCTGTGCAGAGCCATATCCAATGTAGACAGCAGTGATGAAAGGATCCCCAACGGAAGACCCAACTGGAGTCTGGCTGCAGCAATCGTAGCTAAGCAAAAGATTAGGTGGGCAGTGAGTACACTCAGCCCATAAAAGGCTTCGATAATGGATGGCATCATTCCCATTAATCTTCAAAAGGGTATTGAACAGCTAATGCTGGTCCTTATAAGTACTTTCAGGGAAGCCTAGCTATGGGTTACATCCCTAGGGCATGGAGAACTTATAGGGTGATCTTTTTTCCGAAGGTTGGGAAGAAAGACCCATTACATCCTAAATCCTTTAGCCGATCAGCCTAACCTCTTCCCTACTGAAAACCCTTGAAAAGATTGTGGACAACCACATTAGAAACTCGCACTTTGGTGGGAAGTCCTCTGCATGTGCATCAGAGGGGGCTTTTGATAACAGCTCATGATGTTGTGGTAAGAGCACTCTGACTGACTGAGCTTAAGCTGGTGCAAAGACGTGGGACTGAACATCTATCCAGCGAAAACCACAGTTGTCGCCTACACCAATCGCAACAAGGTGAAATCCATTCGTCCTATAACCATTGCGGGCACAGAAATACCGTTAATCTCTTCGGCTTTTACGGATTCCGTGCAGACTCTGCTTCGGTAGGATCAAGTACCTCGGGTACGTCTGCTTGTAGAAGAAATTGCGCTTCGTGGAAGTTGGTTACCTCGGAATGCTCGTGGGCCAAACAGTTGGAGCAGTAGCAATAGACGACAACCCGCGGAGCCTCTTTTTAGCACTAAGCTTGAGGAACTGTTGGCATTTTCGAAGTGGGTGGATTCCGTTGCACACTTGAAAATGAGGACTGAGTGCTTTTCAGAAACCTGCCCTTGAGGGCGGCCGTACTGCGAGTGCCAAAGAGTTGGTCCAACGGACCTTTGGATACGTAGGACATTTGCGTGGAAAATACTTGCACATTTGAGTGGTCGTCAGAAACGTCAGGGCTTCTCGAAATTGTCGCGGGTCGTGGACTAGATGTAGCGGAGGATCTTGGAGCGTTCCCAACCGGAGTGTCGTGGTGAAGGGTGTGATGGTAGCCGTGGCTCGTAAAGCAGGAGTGTACACTAGTGCAGTTCTGTTGACGGTGGCCTCGAGCAAAGCAATTTAAACAGAGTTGCTTCTTTCTGACATGGTCTGACCTTTCATTGACAGTCATTGACATGAAACACGGACACGGGTTACGTTGCCGGCAAAACCAAGCTGAATCTTTGTGTGTATGTCAAGGCAGCGGCCTACGAAAACACCGAAAAAGCACAGCCGCTACTGCTGCGATATATGTACATATGTATGTAATACACGGATTGAATTAAGTCTGAAAGTGCGAGTTTTTCTACCCTTGCAGGGTATTATAATTTTAGTCAGAAGTTTGCAACGTAGTGAAGGAGCCATTTTCGACCCTATAAAATATATATATATTCTTGATTAGCATCAACAGCCGAGTCGATCTACCCATTTCCTTCTGTCCGTCTGTCCGTCCGTCAGTCCTTTTCTACGCAAACTAGTCCCTCAGTTTAAAAGCTATCTGAATGAAACTTTGCAGAAAGTCTTCTATATGCTCTCACTACTATACAAGTCGGAACCGGACGACTATATCATATAGCTGCCATAGGAACGATCGGTAAATTTTAATGAAAAAAATTATAACTTAGCCAATTTTTAACATATTTTCATAAAATTTGATGTATAGACATTTTGTATTATTTTAGAATTTCGGTTTTAATTTTTTTTTTAAATCGGACTACTTTATGATAAAGCTGCCATATGACCGATCGGAAAAATGTTGAGAAAAAAAAATAACTAAGCCAATTTTACACATACTTTCATAAAATTTGAGGCATGGCTATTTTGTATTATTCCAGAATTTCGGCTTTAACTTTATCAAAATCGGACAACTATATCATACAGCTGCCATAGGAATACATATAACTATTTGGCTATGTTGCTTGCCAAATTTTTCGCCAACAACATTCTGCACTGGCAACATTTATTTTATGACAGTACCCGAGAAAGCGAAAAAGTCAGAACTCTTTTCTTCTTCTTCTTCTAATTACTAGAAGGGTATTGAAACTTCGGCATGCCGAAGTAAGCTTCCTTTATTTTAGTTTTTATAAGTTTCGTAGCGAAGGTTAGTTATGGGATCGGAGGCAGAAAATATATGTATAAAATATATGGACATGCATGTGAATATGGAGATATGTGTGTGAGCACGGGTTGGCACAGTGGAGCGTCGAGAAGTGGGCGGTATTTGAAATCAAAAGGACAAAAAAATTATATGGAGAAAAATGTACACACAGAAAAATAGAAAAATAATAGAACAGAAAAACAATAGATAAAATAAACCAAACACGGTACGCACCTGTTGTCCGATATTAAATTTCCATTTTTTCTCACCGCACAATTCCACTTTTCACTGGATTTTTTTTTTGCGGAGTTAATTGCGCCGAAACACATAAATATGTTTGTGCAAATGTATTTGATGAAGGCACATATGTATGTATGCACATACAATTGCTGGGACCGTATGCAAGTTGATGTTCAACGATGGAAGAATAGCGGCGAGGAATATGGCGGCGCACAAAACAGAGACGAATGAAAAAATTTAAAGGGGAGAAAAATTAATTTCTCAACTGCCATTGTGTCGGAAAAACAGCAGTGGGAACGAAATTAAATGTTTGGACCACTGCTGAAGATCTTCAGCGAGAGGGAGACGGAACAGTAGTATTTATCTTCAGCGGAAAAAACATCGGAACTGCTGGCAGATGGACGAAAGGATATCCGTATCCGGCTCGAATGACCAATGTTTGTCCTGGAAGTTGTAGAAAATTCCCACGGCGCATTCGAAAATAGTTGCAGTAAAAAGGGGGGCCTCGTGGGATCAGTTTGCGTTGCATCGGCTTTTTTCGGCTGCAGACATATGACGACTAACTTAAGGTTAAACATAGAGCTGCGCTCCCACCCGCTTTACTCCGCTAAAGCGAGAGCGGGAGATCGACGGCGGGAAACTGCAGAGTTCGGATCTGTCCCGAGGCCTGAGCTGTCCACTAGGAGGTGAGCGCGGAAGCTCCAGAGGGCTGGGGAGCGGCCGAAGATCAAATCGGAGCGGAAAACAGGCAAGCGTGTCCACGAAAGGGGCCGAGGAGCGGCGGAAGAGTGCGGAAGAGCTGGGAGCGGGCGACCATTGGCAAGCTCGATGGACTGTGCGCGGAGGCCCAACATGCGGGAGCGCAAGAGCTGCCGAGCTTTCCGAAGCTCAGGGTGTCGGCACAATACCTAAGAACACAGCCGGGTATTCCGTCGGGACCCGGCAAATAAACGGGCTTAACAGGGAGAAGATCTAAAACGATAGAGCTTTTCTTTAAGGTAGGACTGAGAATTAAGTTCGATTTGGGCATGTGGTTTGAAAAATATGCGCAAATAGATCGGAAATTGCCTGATCATTATTTACGGTTGTATTTTCAAAAGAAACCGAGGAGGGATAAGAAATTGGCTTACGTTTAATGTTAACAAAATTATGAAACTATTTTGGGCCCTCACAGAACTGAGCCTTACAACGAGTTATATAATTTTGTAACACTGCGCGTTCAGCACGGTAAACCTCGACCGAGCAGACAAATAAGGAGATAGGACAGATTGAGAACCGGTCGTTTATATTTAGAATACAGATTAGATTTAATGTTTTTGAGATGACTTAACTCTTTAGTAAACCAAGGAGGCTTATTCAAGGTTGACGGATAATATTACGAAACACATTCAGTAAAAAATGATTTCCTGGCACTGTAAAAAATATCCACGGCTTCAGCCATGTCAGTGCACATGTATAAGTCAGACCAATTAAAATCAGATATGAAGTTATTTAGCCGTTCGAAGTCCGTCTTGCGAAAGCAGAGGACTTTTTTGGCTGGACGATCAGAAACATTCTTTAACTCAGTCCCAATGTCGATAGTCACATCGAAAGTAGGATGATAGGGATCTTCGGGTAGCGTCAGCGGCGCCGCCCTGGCTAAACTAACTTTTGCCATGGCTGAGACGAAACAGAGATCAAGCATGCGCTCTAGGGAATTTCGTACATGGTTGACTTGAGACAGCGAAATGTCGAACAAGCCAGCAATAAAATCAAGCTCTGTGGAGGTGAAAAGTGTATTAGTGGAATTAGTTGAGGACCAAATAGCCCCTATCCGAAAGTCGATTGGAAATCATCTGAATTGCGGCAAGATGGTTCAAATAAATAGGAAGTTCCGACATCGGAGGAATGTAGGAACAAGTAATAAAAATAGAGCTGCCATTGGCTGATAGCTTCACTGAAAGGAATTCAACATCGTTGCACTCCTCAAAAGTTATTAATTCAGACGCGAGAGTGGAGTCAACCGCTATGAGGACACCAACTCCAAGTCTGATAGGCCGATCCAGCCTATATATCGTGAACACAGCTGGAAAACCTTCGGAGCTCAGAATCTCCGACTTTAACCAGGTTTCTGTGAACATAATAACCTGGGACGAGAGACTATCAGATGTAATAGTTTGGATTTATTTTAGGAGCGGCCATGGTGCCGCATGCAACGTTCAGTGGTATCTCTTCTTACATTTTTCCTTGATTCTAAGTAAGCCTAAGTCTCATTGCTGCGCTGCCCACAGTTGGACAGAAGAGAGACGGTATATCCTATATGTTATATATCTACTTATGTTCTCCTAAGCTGGAGCGCTGGGGTACATGCATACAGTCAAGTGGTCAGCGCGTGTAACAGAATGCTGACACTTCTGTGAGCATGACAATCGACTCATATTTCGGCCACTTGAGTTTAAGACCGGGGCTCTGTTTATGTAAGCACTGCAACAAAAGACGGTGGTGTATTTATTATGTACTCTTGGTACAGTAGATATTCAAGATGTATGCATACTACATCTTCCTTCTTTTTGAAAAATGACGTATTTTATGAAGTTATTTTATAAGATTGTATTTCAAAAATTAATTTTTAATTAACAATGTAAGGATTTTTTTGTATATATTTATCTATATATATATTAAATTACAAACAATATTCAAATGTAAATTAATATTTATGTACTGTTTGTTTTTTGTTTTTATTATTTGTTATTATGATGTTATTTCTATCTCATATTTCCGTTACTTTATACGGACCAGTATATTTATATTCTAACTTATGACCTGTTTCATTTCTTAATAAGACTTTATCACCTATCGATATGTCTATGTTGTTTACTTTCTGATCATATAATATCTTATTATTTTTCTTATTTTCTTCTATCATTATTCTAGCTCTTTTATATGCTACTTCTAATCTGTTTTTGCTTTTTTAGCATAGTCATCTATATTATATATAGTCTGTATATTATTTATACTATTAAATTGTTTTGGTAAATTATTTGTTTTACCAAACACTAACTCATATGGACAGTAATTATGTGCCATTGAGGGAGTCGTATTGAAACAGAAAACAAAGTATTGAAGCCATACGTCCCAACCAGTTCTATCAACCGATATATATGAACGTATGTATTAATTGAAAATTCTATGGCTATGTTCTATTGTTCCAACCGTCTGGTGGTGGTGTGCCGTAGATGGTATATTTTGAATTCCTAGGTATTTGCATAAATCATTTATAATTGAATTCAAATATTCTGTTCCCATTTCCGTAATGAACGTCTTCATTGGACCGCGATTCAGAATCGCGTTCTTATTTGGAACTGGTATGGCAACTAAATATTTAGTTAGGTCACATATTAGAGTGACTGCATATTCATTGCCATTTTCTGATTTTGGTAGTGGACCAATAGTGTCTACTATCACCCTGTCGAAAGCATTTTTTGGCGTGTCAGTTATTATCATTGGTCTTATTGTGCTTGGTTATTTTAGATTTTTGGCATTTTTGAATTTTCGTATGTACTCAGTAATATCTCGAGTCATACCTTTCCAAAAATAATGTCTTTTGACCTTGGCCAAGGCTTTTGCAATGCCGTTATGACCTCCTTGTATTGGCTCGTCATGGAACTTAAACAGTATAGCTTCTTTTGCTTTTTGTTTATATGGGTCACCGAGTTGAGTAGCGCTACTCTTAATGTATTCAATATCTTATTCCCCATTTGTTTGAAATTATCTAATGAAACATGTTCAAAGATATTTTCCCACGGTGCCATTATGAGTTGGCTGATTTTGTTTATACCGGCTTGCATTTCAAGCCTTTGGAAAAACTGACCTAAGTCTAGGATTCCATTGGTATATAAATCACCAACTAAATAAACATTGCGTATGTTTTGCATGCAAGGTTACTACTTTAGGTACTTCGTCAATGACAATGACTTCGTATACGTTGGGCTTAGAAGCTTTCTCTATAGATTGCATAGGCAATTCTATTTTGTTGTTATCCGCGCGGATTTTCTGTCTATTTTGGTATCTGGTAGTGACTTTCATTATATTTCCTGTAATGTTTTGTAGATCTTTAATGGTTATTCTTGATAACGCATTGTCTTTCCCTTTAAATATTCGCCTGTGAAATCGTACTCTTCTAATTCTAGCCTCATACGTGTCAGTTTAGAACTCGGATTGATCATTGAGAATAAATATATTAATGGTCTGTAATCTGTTTTGATTGTGAAATGTTTTCCATAAATATATGGTGTAAAATGTAATATTGCCCAGTGATACATTTATAACTTTCTCCTTTACTGAAAGCTCTTGACGCGTATGCAATGGGAAGTTGGAGTCCGTTATGATTTTGAGTTAAATCCGCTCCGCATGCTTGCTTACTTGCATCAGTAATTATACAGAATTCTTTTCTGAAATCAGGATATTGTAGCAAAGTAGGATCCATGAGTTTTGTTTTTAAATATTGGAATGCGTTTTGGCAATCACATTCTTTTTACATAATCTTGTTATGTGCGTGAATATTCGGCGAAATTTTTTATGAAACGTCTATAATAATTTCAAAATGCTATGAAACGTCCGCGTTGTCTGCGTTGCGCGGCGTAGGGTTGTTCATAATGACATCATATTTCTTGTCATCTGGAAGTATTCCTATGTCGGTGCAATTTTGACCAAGAAAAGTCACCTCATGCATAAAAAATGAGCATTTTTCTGAATGTAACTTTAGATTGTATTTCCTACATTTCTCAAAAACGTGTTGTATGCATACATCTTGAATATCTACTGTACCAAGAGTACATAATAAATACACCACAGTGTTCTTTATTGCAGTGTTTACATAAACAGAGCCCCGGTCTTAAACCCAAGTGGCCGAAATATGAGTCGATTGTCGCGCTCATATAAAGAGCAAGTGTCAGCATTCTGTTACACGCGCTGACCACTTGACTGTATGCATGTACCGTAGCGCTCCAGCTTAGGAGAACATAAACAGATATATAACATATAGGATATATATATATATAACCGTCTCTTTGCTGTCCAACTGTGGGCAGCGCAGCAATAAGACTTAGGCTTACTTAGAACCTAAGGAAAAATGTAAGAACAGATACCACTGAACGTTGGACGCGGCACCATGGCCGCTCCTGAAATAAATCCAAACTAAAACTGAACCTATCGTTATGTTATATGGGTCTATCATATGTTTTTCGGAACAACCTATAACTATTAAGTCATCCATATAAAGGAATGCTTGTGAAGGTTCTAATCCAAAGAATGCTATAGTCATGATTCTCTGACATGAATTAGGCGCTTTTTTTATTTCTTGAACTTTTTTCGAGTTCAATTTGATGAAATCCTGACATAAAGTCAAGGCTTGAAAAATATTTTGCTCGTTCAAGTTGATCTAAAATATCATCAATTCTTGGGAGTGGAAATTTATCGGACAGTAACTTTTTATTAATTTGACGATAGTCAACTACTTACCGCCATTTCTTTTGTTGTGAACCTGGAGATGGTTTTTTAGGAACATGTAATAATGGGCTATATATTATATTATATTATATTCAGATACAAAAAGGTTCAACAATCCCGTCGGTAATCAATTTTCCGACTTGTTTCTGTCTTTCGTTCACGTGACTATGTATGCTTCTATAATTTTTTATATACACTGGTTCTTCATCTTTTAATCTCAGTTTTTGTTTATAAAAATTATTTGTGCTTAGTGGTTCGGATTCCAATCCGAATATATCAGTATATTGGGTGCATAAGCTTGAAAGCTGTGATTTGATCTCTGGAGGAAAGTTTTGAGATAATACAGATTTTCTCCTATTGTCTTAATTAGTTTTGACTACTTCGTAGTTCGAACGTGATTCATACGCTAATTTATTTGTACGGACTACTTGATCTTTATTTGTTGTATTGAGTAAGGTACTTGCTATGTTAATACCATGCTTCATTTCTTGATTTGGAATTAATACACAGTCTTCTTTTGAATTTAGTTCTATTTTTCTAATAACCTGGGATCTTGCTTGCAGAAGTGTTGAGTTGTTGCCAGAACTGTATGTTATTGGAACATAAATTGGAAATTTTAAGTTATTAGGTCTCATTATAAGCCGATCTTCAGATGGCTTAAAATCTATTTGGCAGTTGTATTTTTTAATAAAATCGATTTCTAATATGCCATCACAACGAATAGCGAATTGTATATCTACGAAATGAAATTCGTGTTGGATTATAAACTTAGTTGTCTGCATCTTTTGAAGAGCACGTCGGCTCCTCACAAATAAATAAATATGTAAATAAGTTGTATATATAAATAAGCCCCCTTGTACATTTCTTTCCCAATAAGACTATAATATAAGTAATTATAAGTAGATTTAAGGCTGCGGCAGCCGTAAACGATAGTTAAATAACTATCATCGCTAACCCGAGCCCGCTCCGCTAGCTTGGCAAGCCAAGCGCACATGAACACACGCATACAGGCACACGCAAGAAATCCACCACGAAAAAGTAGGTCACATGACCTACGACAACTCGAGCAAAAACAGAGGAGTGAGCGAGAGATCCTTCCATGAAATCAACCCCCGAAATTTGGCACGCGCCCGTGAGAGAGAGGGAGAGAGGGCGATCGCGCCAGAAGTTTCTGGGATGTCGAGAATGCAGCGAGAAATTGCGCGAAGCAAAACGTCGGGGAGTTTGTGTAACGAAGCCAACGGGAATAGACGCCAAACTTGTGCGAGCGGAGAAAAAAGGCGAAACTTGGAAATTTTCCGTGCGATTTTTGTGTTGGTGCCCAAAACTTAAGGTCTGTCGCGTGACACCTTAGAGGAGGACCAGCGGCGGAGCAGTGCCGCTCCCAAAACCAAGCTGCGTGTGCGAGCGGGAGCGAGACGGGTGAGTGGCAGATAGTGAACCGCAACGAGGTGGCTACGCGTGTGTTTTAAAACAAGTAAATCTTGGCGAGCCTCGATGGCGGTATCACCATAGAGTCACGTCAGATCGACCCTAGTTAGACCCTAGTGACCCTAGATTTAACCTCGCTAAGTAACGGTGCCGGGAACAAGTGAATGTAAAATAAGCGAAATAAATGCACCGAGAGAAATTTCTAAGAATAAGAAAAATGTGTAAATAAAACTATATGAAATTTAAAAACCTGGAAGAGCAAAAAAATATAAATGAATTGAATTATACTAAGAAAATTTATGGAAATAATATAATTTGGGAAAAATTAAGAGGAAAACAAAAGTCTAGCAAAAAATTTTGTCAACACAATAAGTAACCTGGTGGCTGAAAAATTTCATCTCACGTCAGTCCACAGCGTCATCAAAGTCACCTTGTCCCCAATCTTTATAAATTTTTCTGTAAGGGGATTCTGGCGGGACTGAGTTTTTATCCTGGCCAAAGAAGTACTTCACAATCTCTATAGAAGTTAACCCTTTGGATTTGGCTACTTCTCGACTTATTCCTGTTATGTCTATAATGTAATTGTCTTGTATGTCATTAAAGACATCAGAATTTTCTTTAACTATTGAAATGTCCTGTGTCTGCTAAAAAGACAAGTTTTTTTCCTGTAGCCACATGGTTAAATGATACAAATGTGTGCTGACTGAGATTAACGGTATGAATCCGCGCATTTTCTACTGTTGAGTATTTAAAGGGGTTTGTGAGTTTTCCGATTATTGTTGGTTACTCTGACGTTACTTGGGTTGTTATAGTTGTGGCCTCTATTCGAGTTGCCACGGCCTCTTGAGTTTCCTCCATATTGGCTTCGTCCCGTATTGTATTGGTTATTGTAATTATTGTTATGACTGCGAAAATAACCTCTAAAATTTCCGTGTCCGCGGTTTGCGCCGCGCTGTGGCCTATTTTTTTAATATAGGACAGTGTTTGGCTGTCCGGTTGCCTCTGTGCAACAATTTACAAATTTGGATACAGCCTCATTCATGGTATTGAAGGTACCAGCTTGCATGATAAGTTTAACCTTATCGATTGTGCAATTTTTAGTCATTGCTTTGATTGCGTGCTGGGTGGAATAACTTTTGGCTAACTCTAGCGGTAAACCGTCTGCTATATATGCACCTTCTAACATTTTAGTCATCTGCTCAACCTCTAATGTGTACTGGTTGGCAGTTTTATTGCGTTGCTGTAGGTTCATTAGTTTTGTTGATAATACTTCTACAGTTTCGCCTTTGATATTGCCTTTCAATCTGGAAATGATTTCAGTTATAGTTGTTTCATTTCCGATTAAATTTCTGGCTACACCTTTTAGCCGTGATTTTATAATGGAGCTGCTAATTGTTCGTGTTCGCCTTTTATTAATTCCAAAATTTCTAGTGCATCAATAAAACTTTGTAAGCTTTCAGCTTTACCATCAAAAACTGGTATAGGCTAAGTGGCTGTGTTTATAAATTCGATATTTGTCTGAGCCATCGTTATATTTGAACTGCAATTTTTGTTATTATATGGTTATTATATATTATATATAAATTCTGTTTAATTACCGCAGTTTTTTAAATCTATGCTCACATGTATACATTTACATATATATAAATATTTTACTTTATGTAATAATATTTAAGTATAGTTCTTTCCATTTACTTTCGCTTTTTCTTTTTTTTTATTTATCGCTCTATCGTTCTGCCTTATGTTCTTTTTTTTTTTGTCTTTTTGGAAAACCTCAACAGTTATAAAGTAAAGAAAATGTGAAAAATTAAATTTCGTTACATTTTTGTATTAATAAGTAAGACTTTCTGTTCTTTTTGAGGTTTCTATATTTAGTATCGTTTTTCTTTTTCTTTTGGATGTAGTTAAATTTTCCTGCCTAATATTTTTGTATTAATAAGCAAGACTTTCTGTTCTTTTTTTTTGAGGTCTCTAAATTTAGTTTCGGTTTTTTTTTTCTTTTGGATGTAGTTACATTTTCCTGCCTAATTGTTGTATTGCTTTACGGGCCATACTTCTCATCGGGCAGAAAAAGTTCCGCTCAATGTTACAAAGTGTCGTGTAAAAACTAATATGCAGCGCAGTGCATCGATTTTGGTGTGCCACGCAGGGCAACAAAAAAAGTTTTAGTTCGTTGGGCGCTCTTGGAAGCGCTGTCGGTCTCCTTGGCCCGGCTTGACGCGCCAGGCGTGGCCGGTGCTGGCTGCACAGACTGTCGTCCCTGTTGATCGTCCCACGCAGGCGCAGGTAGCGGACTGCCTCCCGCACTCAACAATTGATGCTGCACCTGGATGTTCTCGGCCCAAGGTGCCGGCATGAGGATGCCTGAGTAAGCTGGGTAGTCTTGATGAGGACGGCGGCGATGGCCAGCTGGGTGGTCTCGGTGGAGACGGCGATGGTCAGAGTCGCGGCGATGAGGAATTGACCAATGACGGATGCCATGGCGGAGAGTTTTTTTCTTAGATGTTTATACTTGCTGCTGAAGTGGCAACCGACGGCTGTTGGCTGTAGTCATTTATAACATATTCATGTTCATTTTGGGCATATAGTCGTCGATCTCCTTCACGATATTGGGCGTTTTTTTCTTATCCTTTAATTTGGGCGGCTCGCAGAAATCGTGGCTGCTTACGAATCGTTGAGCACTACNACGGCGATGGTCAGAGTCGCGGCGATGAGGAATTGACCAATGACGGATGCCATGGCGGAGGGTCGTTTAGATGTCTCTACTTGCTGCTGAGGTGGCAACCGACGGCTGTTGACTGGGCATATTGGGCGATTTTGTCTTATCCTTTAATTTGGGCAGCTCGCAGAAATCGCGGCTGCTTACGAATCGTTGAGCACTACATACTGCCTGCGTGCTTGCGCTGTTTTTGGTGCACGGCGGAGTTGAGATGGAAACCGGCGCTGAGTAAGTTTAGGCAGCCGGTGTCAAGCAGAGCGGCAGAATAGTAAGCTGTGGCAGCAGAATCAGGATCAGGGTCGCTATGTTATAAATAAAATATTTAGTTCTTTTGGTTTTGATTTTGGTTTTATTTATTTGTGGAGCGAGTAAGGTCTCGCTCCCTTTTGAGTCAATTTTGTTAATGAATCTTATGTTCTATAGCCATTTTGATTTGATTTTATTGGCTTCCTAACGCTACAAGTTTAGAACTTATAAATTAGAGCGATAGTCACAATGAATTACAATATATCTATCTGTCATATTACAACTACAACAAATTTGGTGCATAAAATGTTCTTAATCTAACAAATTAATTTCTTATTACTTATATACCTATGTATTGAATTTAACCTAAACCTAAGTCGCTTTATTTAATTTAATTTATTGGGCTGTTTTGATTTGTGAGAGTACTTTTTCTTTAAACTGCGTAGCATTGCTAATTGTTTTAATATTATTCGGAAGCTGGTTCCATAATC
>VNJU01006320.1:0-18140 GCA_008042675.1 Drosophila seguyi | reverse complement strand
GACAGTGCAGGGCTGAGACAAGCCATACTTTTTCTCGTCCCCCAGATGACGCGATCAAAACGCATCATCAACCTAAAAAAGAGCGAAATTCGCACTCTAACGGTTCACTGCAACCTTAGGTACCACCTTAAGAAATTAAAATTTTCAGAAATCGACACCTGCAGATTCTGTGAGATGGAGCAAGAAACATGAGAACATATTCTATGCGAATGCCCCTCGCTAATCAGACGTCGACTTCAAGATCTAGGAGGTGAACTTATTCCCCCCTGCAGCATTTGTTAACAAATAGACCCTACCAAGGTGCTCTCTTTTATAAGAAGCCTCGGTATAGAAGCTCTACCCTAATCCTACATTCCGGTACAAAAGATCTAACTTCTGGTCGCAGTGTAACAAGGCCTTTGCAATAATAATGACAATAATAATAATGTCTTTTTTTCGTAAAAATGTTTTTTTTGCAAATTATTTCTAGAGCCAGTTTGATCCCGTACCCTCTCTCTCTCTCCCTCTTCCCCCGGACTTTCAGTCCACTGAGCTTCCAATCCGCTCACTGAAGCTAGGTTTTCTTTCTTGTATTTAGTTATATTTTACCATACCACAAATAAAGACATACGCACGACGCTCAAAACCCCGAAAAGTATTTCCGTGTTTTATTATCGAGTGCGCTTCAGATTAAATCAGAGCCGGATAATCTATCCATTTCCAGCAGCTCCGGTGGCTTTAACACCGCACAAGATAAGTGAACATTTCATTTTTTGTTGCCGGTCATTTCCACAATTTTGTCTAAATCCGAGTCCGATTGATCCGACACTACGGCAGCTTCCAATTCTCAGTCCGAGTATTCTTTTTCAATTGTCGCAATTAGTTTTTATTAAATTCCTGCGAATTTCAAAAATCAAAAATGTATGTTTAAATAAATGCCATAAGCCACAGTGAAACTCTCTTTGTTCACTGTGTTTCGCTTCCACTCCGCTGATCTACAATCGTCAATAATAATTTACACCAAATTAAATAAACATACTCTCGCATGGGTATTTTAAAAATCTAAATAGTTCACCCAGCAAATTAGAAAAAAAAATTATTTATTCCTATCCTAGATTATCATAATATATATATTTTTTCCAAAACAAAAATTTAGTATACAGTCCACAGCTCCTATAAATAAATAGATGCCCAAACCCAAGGCACATGGGCGCCGACTTAACTATTTATTTACTCTTCATAGGCAGTCATACACATATTGAAATTGCATACATAATCGACTGCAAGTCGACGCTCCGATTTTCACACACACTAAATAAGTCCAGGCACAAAAAATAATTCGTAAATTATTTTTAATAAATTCCAACTAACTAATAAAGTTAGAAATACAAGTGCTCGTCCATATCCGTATTAGTGTGACCGTATATTTTCCGGCTAAGTGAATATTATTCAGTTAATTCGCACATCTCCTCAACTATAATATTCTGATTGGTTCCTAAATTCCAAATTCATCTTCGACACTTAAATAATTCAAAATCTATATATATATACACGACAGTAAATTTCATTTCAACTTATTCTTGACCAAGCTTAGAGCAAATTTCAGTTGGCTTAGAGGGCGCGGCGGACACCTTGCCTACTGTAAAGGCAAAATATGACTATTCATATTTTATTTACGAAAGCTGTTCCGCCCATCTAATGGATCGCGTCTAAAGCAGCTCAAGTCCTATCCCCTGCGCCCCAAAGTTCCTTTCAGTCTGGCTGACAGCTTCCTCTGTGCGATACGGAAATGTTCTCGGGCAATTATATTCGCTGGCCGACTTTCCGAGACCTTTTCACAGCGATCTATATAGACAATCCTGCGCTGACCTCTGTTGAAAAGTTGTTATATTTAAATGCCAAGACTAGTAGTGAAGCTCATTCCATAGTTTCCAATTCACCACTCACCAACGATAATTTCCGCTCAGCCTGGGAAACCTATCTGAGCGTTTCGAAAATAAACGAGCACTGGTGAACAGCCAACTGAAAAGCTTATTAAACATGCAGTCAATCGCACAAGAATCTTCGGCAGCCTTGAAGGAGCTGCAAAATACAATTAAAAACTGCCTCACATCCCTAAGTTTTTCCGAAGCTTCCAAAGCTGACGCTCTCATTATGGGAGCAATCCTCATTTTTTCCTAACTGAGTGCTATGGAACTCTAGAGACTATAAATTCTATTCAACCTCCTATGTTGCGGCTCCATCCGTCCGAACCGACACCTTCCGATGTGTCACCTCAAACACTGAAATCCTTCAGTACGAGGATACTCAAAAGATGTGATTTATATTCCAAAGAGAACCATCCAGTGCTTATATGTCCACGCTTCCTCCAGATGACGACAGAGGATCGAACCGCTTACATCCGAAAAAAGCAGTTGTCCTTAAATTGCTTTGCAAGCGGTCATCAACTCTATAATTTCACAAGCGCCCACAAGTGCTTCACGTGTCACGGTCGGCATAACACTTTGTTGCTACTCAGCAACTGCTCCTCCAGTGTTCCGATTCCTCCTGATACAGTATCTGCACCGATCCAAAGGATTTTCTGGTTCTCCACACGAGTGACTACTGCTCCTTCAATCACTGGGATCCGTACGAAGAAACGAAATGCAGACGTTCCCGAAGTATTTTTTCCTACCCATGCCAAGTCTGCCAAGGGAACCATCCTCTTCGGAAGTGCCACCGTTTTCTTCGGCTTAGCGCTGAGAAACGGGTACAAGCAGTCATTGAGAAGAAATACCGCGGCAATTGCTCACCATCATTTCACGGGATCTTGCCGCAGTGACGACCGATGCCAGTCGTGTGGTCAGGATCACCACACGCTCCTCCATGTCGATGAGCGCTCAGCGTATCCAACGCTTTCCCGAGCTAAGGCCTCCTAATATTTTTCTGCGTATCCCCGCAAGGGGACTTCAAAAGGCTTCTAATATTTTTGCTGCGTATCCTCGCAAGGGGGGGAGAATGTTCACGCCAAATGGGCGCTTCATTTTTAGAGCCAGTGTGATCCCGTACCCTCTCTCTCTCCCTCTTCCTCCGGACTTTCCGTCCACTGAGCTTCCAATCCTCTCACTGTAGCTAGGTTGAACTTTCTTGTATATGGTTCTAATTTACCATTCCACAAATAAAGTCATACGCACGACGCCCAAAACCCCGAAAAGTATTTCCGTGTTTTTTATCCAGTGCGCCACCCCCGTCCGAGGACATTCATTCTGACACTGATCTTGGGGACCGCTAGGTCAGCCGAAAGAACAAGAGGATCACTTGGGGACCGCTAGGTCATCCGCAAGAGCGAGAGAACCCTAGTTCGGGGACCGCTAGGTCAGCCACGGGAGAGAGAAAGCTACTAACTACAAAATACTTCTAACTACAATGTATTGATTGAAGCAGATCGAATGATCCGCTCCAGCCCAAAAAAAAGTGACTGTGGCTACTGACGACTGGAGGTCTGACCTCAACCGATCGCTGTCGCTAAGTGTCGATATACGGCCAGCAGCCTGCTTTATATAGGCCCTGGCTAGGTCCAGTGTGCCACCGTCTATTCGGGAATTTGCTCGATCTTAGTGTGACCGGCTCTCCTTGTTCAGTGTGGCCCTTCGTGCTTATTGTAGGCCCGCACGCGAACTTGCTTTAAATTTGAGTTTTGTTTCCTTTCATCTTTTATTTTTTGTTTTATTTTATTTATTTATTTATAACATCTTAATGTGCGCGGTATGCGTCACAAATTATTAAAATTCGTGCCTTTAAAAACGTAAGAGAAACAATTAAATTAAAGTTTTTTTTAATTCAATAAGCTAATTTATTTAATATAAAAATAGAAAAGCCCCAGACATACAATTTTTACATTTTAATTAATTACGGAAGTACCACTAACAAACAATTCTTTGTTAGCCCATCTTTAGCTAACACAAACAAACTGGTTTACTTACCAACTCTACAGCATTCCACGCATAATTGACCGTGTAAAAAACTTTCTGTGCATAAATCTCAGCCACAAATATACATTGTTTGTTCTTGTGACTTATTAATAGCCATTGCTAACGCCAATTTAATTGGAAACTGAATACGCTTGCTTCGAGTTGAAAGTGTTTTTCTATCGCCCTTCCTTGTTTTAAAGTTCTCATAGTTAAAATCTATTACTTAAACCAAATTTTTATCAAGTCAGTGTTTCTGTGATATTTAGCATACAAAACAACTGGTGCATTTTAAACGTAAAACTATGTCGGTATTACATTTTTATCAGATCGCTTTGCGATTCTGTTTCTTGCGTCTTGCGTTTATCGCTTATCGCTGCATTGCCTTGGTGTTTGTTGTTGGTCCAAGTATTCTAATTTTGCTGTTCTCAACGACAAAAACTTATTACCCAGCGCACATCATTATAAGCTTTTATGTCTTTTTTTCGGTCTCTTCGCCGCGAAATTTGTAAATTTATTTTGTTAGACGGCCGCTGTATTAATTATTTTGAAAATAATGGCTATCTGTTGTGCCAATCCGTGTTCGAGCGGCGGAGAAAATACTGCTCGGCAGGCCACTGTTTATTGATGGCTCTGCGACAATATCGCTCACACTGCTCGAGCCGATCTTGGACAAGTTGGCCCGCGTATTACTATTCGCATACGGAATAATTCGACTAGACGTGCCCGTGTTGCGTACATATTAAATCGGATATGAGGGCTTTTATGAGGCAAACTCACCTCGAGTTTCAGTCTTTGCTGGCCGGCTTCAGGGATTTGTCAAGCAGCTTCCAGAAGGTGGAGCACCACTATAAATCGCTTAAGCTGCTAAGTGACTCAGAAAATCAACAAATGAGCAACTTTTCTAATAGTTTCAGTCCTCGTACCAAGCCAGCTGATAACAAGGGGCTCTGGTGAAGGGCTCTGGTGAAGATGCCGTATTTTCTCCCATTTCTGGCGGGACAAATTTCGACATGACTTCGGGTCTGCAGCTCCATGCCTTCGGATCTGCAGCTTGTCAACGTCGACCAACTATCCACGTTGCATGCCGCTGTTTGCGCGTCGTTGGACTTGGATGCCAACCTTGGGGTAGCTCCGGCGGTCTCAATTTTAGCGGTGCCAATCACCGCCGTGGACCCCAACATTCTACAAATTCTGGAGTTGCCCAATGCAAACCGGCGCCTTTAGCTGGCGTTTCTCCCAAAAAGCTGATCTTCGTTTCCCGCCTTAATCCAGGGGCTTCTGAAATCGATCTAAAGACCCATTTGAGCAACAATGAATGAATGTTTGAATGTTTCTGGTACCGAATTTACTGTCTTAAAATTCAATTTTAAGCAAAGACGTGATATATCTACGTTTAAAATTGGACTTTCTGATGTTCTATTTCCTAGGGTTCTTGATGCTTCCGTATGGTCTGAACATGCAATCGTTCACGAATTCGTATATAAGAGTGACACGGATTGCAATTTAGAGTTTGTTGGCAGTGTTCGCATTCATGTTCATGATGATTTTGTTTATATCTTATGCTCGTACATCCCATCCCGGTCTAACACTAAAATATATTTACAGCATTTAATGTTAATTTAAAGTATTCACTAGTCTCTTGGTGTTAATAACACCTCATTGTTATGGGTGATTTCAAGCTGCCTTCCATATCTTGAGTGCCCTCGCCTGATTCGAATTTCTTGTGGCTCTTTACCTCATGATTTTATTCACGGCATTATTGACCTTTCATTGGCACAATTAAATTTTATTAGGAACTGTAGAGACAAAGTCCTAGATTTAATCTTTACGTAGGAGTTTGCCAATGCATACGCCTCTAGAATCGACCCTCTCTCTAATCCCGAAGACGCTTATCACAACACATTGGAAGCTTCCACTCCAATATTGCCCTGTCCTGGAGCTGAACGAGCAACGTTTAGCTGATTCCGCAATCAGCGAAGACGATGTTCTTCAGAATCTTGTGAAACTTAAGCCTTCCTTCTCTTCTGACTCAATTTTGTACCTAGTTGTGTTTTAAGAAATTGTGCCAATGCGTTATGTAGTCCTTTGTCTAAACTATTTAAGATATCCCTTCAGTGTTAATTTCTTTCTGTATGTTGGAAGGATTCTTTTATAAATAACCTTCACAAAAAGGGTAGTAAGTCCCCAATGTCCAAAACTACAGAGGAATTGCAAAACTTAGTGCGATCCCTAAGCTTTTCGAACTTCTATTAACTACACAACTTCAGTACCAATATAACGAATGTTTAAAAATAACACCCAAGCTAATGTCACCTGTACAGACTTCAGTAAAGCTTTTGATTCAGTGAACCACCAGCTGCTGCTGAAAAAACCTATTTTTCGGGGTTTCCCAGCTTTGTTGACCAATTAAATTTTACCTATCAAACCGAACTCAAAGTGAAGCTTTTAAGGGTTCATTTTCTAACAGTATCCGTGTACCACAAGAAAGTAACATTGGGCCACTTCTCTTTGTCATTTTTATTAATGACTTGCCTAATGTGGTTCTTAATTCCCACGTGATTATGTACGCTGATGACGTAAAACTATGTTTGCCACTGACAAATTATGACTTTTATATGCTTTTGCAAAACTGACTTAAATAACATGCAGTCCTGGTGCATAGACAATTTGCTGTTTCTCAACAACTCTAAATGTAAATTTATGTCTTTTTTCGTAAAAATGGTTTTTCTGATCGCTGATGACACTGATCTTGGACTTCTTTTCACACACAATATAAACTTTAACGAACACACTGGATTAATTGTTAGTAAAACTAGAGGGGTTTTTGCCTTTCTCAAGGGTTCTTGGACGTTGATGCACTACGATCAGTGCACTCAAGTGACCCGTTTGACACTAAGCACGTGCTTGTTCGTGTTAGGTGTTAGTAGGCGCGAAAGATGAAAGTATAGAAAAGGAATTCGAGGAAGTACTACTGGCGTGCTGCCAGATTGTTTGCTTGCATGCGTACTAAGTGGGTTAACGTTTTTAGTTTAGGAAGGCTATCTACGTTTGAAATTATTATGTACATTATATACAAATCGTTATAATTCGCACATAAGACACAAAAGGGTTCATGCAGTTGAAAGAACGTTCTACAATGGCGCAGCACTAAGGGAATATAGGATCTAGTATTTCTACTCGGTACGTGAAAGTTAAGCTGACCCAACAAGTCAGCACTTTCCACGTCACCGTGGATAATGTTATAAATAAAGGTAATGACAAGCATGGTTCTACGGTTGGATAAGGATGGTAGTTAATAAGTAGGAGTCTACTAGAATAGGAAGGTAACCTCAGCGAAAAGTAAAAAGTTCTTTTGAACCGACTCGATGCGTTTACTGTGGACCCCATACTGAGGGCTCCAAACGCAAGATCCATATTCTAAGATAGGACGAACTAAAGAAATATATAGAGATTTTGTAACGTACGGGTGATTGAATTCTTTCGACCAAGGTTTAATAAATCCAAGCACACCTCTGGCTTTATTCACCATGCATGAAATATGATCAATAAAGTCAAGTTTAGGATCCAGACGGACACCTAAATCGTCAACTAAAGCAATTCTTTTCAAAGAGCAGCAGTTCAGCGTGTAAGTTGCAAGCTTGGGAGCGACACGAGAGAATGTAATAAGCTTACATTTAGAGCCGTTTAAGTTCAATAGGTTTGCACTGCACCATGTTTGAAAATTGTTAAGATCTGTTTGTAAATCAGACTCGCAAGAGGCATTCGTATATTGCACACAAAGTTTGACGTCGTCCGCGTACATAAGTACTCTGGAGTTAGTCAGAACTTTGGGCAGATCGTTAATAAATAATGTAAACAGCAGCGGACCCAAGTGGCTTCCTTGCGGGACGCCAGAAGTAACCCTGAGAACATTAGATAAGGTGTTTTTTAATAGGACCCTTTGCGTCCTGCCATTCAGATAACTTGAGATCCAACAAAGAAGATCAACCGGAAATCCCATTAGGTCGAGTTTCCGAACAAGGAGAGAATGGTTGACAGAGTCGAATGCTTTACTGAAATCAGTATAGATTACGTCTGTCTGAAGGTTTTTATTGAAGCCCCTTATTATGAAGGAAGTGAGCTCCAAAAGATTAGTAGTCGTTGATCTTCGCTTTATAGATCCATGTTGGCATGGAGAAATAATTGATCTACACAGGTGCTGCAGGTGAGGAGTAATGATTTTTTCGAAAAGTTTTGCGATGGTCGACAACCTAGAGATCCCTCTATAGTTATTGGCATCTGACTTGCTACCTTTTTTGTGGAGAGGAATAACGAATGATTCCTTCCAAATAAGGGGAAAGTGTGAAGTCTCTAAGGTAAACAATTTTAGAAGCCAGGTATTCCGTCGGGACCAGGCGAATAAACGGGCTTAACACGGTGAAGATCTGAAAGGATAGAGCTTTCGTTTAAAATAGGACTGAAAATTAAGTTTGACCTGGGCATGATGTAAGAATAAGTTCGATTTGAGTCGGTGGAATTAGAGTAAGTGGTTTGAAAAAACTGCGCAAACAGATCGGCAATTGCCTGATCATTTTTTACGGTAGTATTTTCAAAGGAAAGCGAGGAAGGATGGCAATAGGCTTACTTTTGGTGTTAACAAAATTATAAAACTGTTTTGGGTCCTCAGAGAACTGGGCCTTACAACGAGTCAAATATTTTTTGTAACACTGCGCGTTCAACACGGTAAATCTCGACCGAGCAGATAAATAAGAGGAAAGGACAGATTAACAACCGTTACTTTTATATTTAGAATACAGATTAGATTTTTCATTTTTTAGGCTACTCAACTCTTTAGTAAACCAAGGAGGCTTATTCGATGTTGAAGGATAGTATAACGGAACACATTCAGGAAAAAATGAATTCATGGCACTGTAAAAAATATCCACGGCTTCAGCCATGTCAGTGCACCGGTATAGATCGGACCAATTAAAATCAAATATGAGGTTTTCAGCCGTTCGAAGTCCGTCTTGCGAAAGCAGAGGACTTTTTGGCTGGACGATCAGAATTATTCTTTAACTCAGTCCCAATGTCGATAGTCACATCGAAAGTAGGATGATAGGGATCTTCGGGTAGCGTCAGCGGCGCCGCCCTGGCTAAACTAACTCTTGCCGGGTCTGAGACGAAACAGAGATCAAGCAAGCGCTCTAGGGAATTTCGTACATGATTGACTTGAGACAGCGAAATGTCAAACAAGCCAGAAATAAAAGCATGCTGTGTGGTGGTAAAAAGTGTTTTGAAGGAATTGGTTGAGGACCAAGTAGCCCCTGAGATATTAAAATCACCAAGATAAACTAAATGGTCCCTATCCGAAAGTCGATTGGAAACCATCTGAATTGCGGAAAGATAGTTCCAATAAATAGGAAGTTCCGACATAGGAGGAATGTAGGAACAAGTAATAAAAATAGAGCTACCATTGACTGATAGCTTCACGCAAAGGAATTCAGCATCATTGCACTCCTCGAAAGTTATTAATTCAGACGCGAGAGTGGTGTCAACCGCTATGAGGTCACCACCTCCACGTCTGATAGGCCGATCCAGCCTATATATCGTGAATACAGCTGGAAAAACTTTGGAGCTCAGAATCTCCGGCTTTAACCAGGTTTCTGTGAACACAATAACCTGGGAAGCAAACGAGAGACTATCAGAATACAATTTGGGAAGCTTACTACGTAAACCTCTTGCATTCTGATAGGAAATAAAAGGGGATTTGTTAGTTTTTTAGAGCGGAAGACGTAGAGGGCGCAGTGGTCTGGTCGGGCCTGGGAAGACTTATTCCTACAGGCCGCCGTTTCTATTTCTCAGCTTCGAACTCTTTGACGACAACGTATTCAGGCCAGAATTTGTTCGAACATATTATGTCAAAGAGTTCGTTTGGGACATTTATTTTGAAAGACGAAATGTCCCTGGCATAGGAAAATTTGAATTTTTCCACCTTTATTTTATTAATTTCAGCTCCAGTTTTGCCTTGTATAAAAGCAATTACATCTTCCGATGTCTGAGAAGGGGAGAGCCGCGAAACAAAAGTCGGTTTCGTAGGTGGGACAGCTATAAGGGCTTTTGGCGATACTGACTGAATGTCTGCATTACCAATATCGGCCGGTAGTCCGGGCCTGACACCCAGGGGATATAACGGAAATCACCGGCGGCACGGTCCCTCCCGCGGCACATTCGGGTACCGAATCTTTTCTACCTCTCGACCTCAAAACCCTTGGATTGGGTTCTGAGATCGATGGCTGAGCCGAGGGAGGCTACTGTTGGGAGCACGCAGCGGAGTTTAGGGATCCGTCTGTATGCTGCAGACCAGTTGCGGTTTTTTTGCGCCTAGGAGACTCATTTAACAGCTTTAGGCTATTAAATTGTGTGTCCAGCGCCAAGAACATATCTTGAGTTTTACGAAAACTCAATAATACTTCCTTAAAACCGTTTTTGGTTTGCCGCATAAAAGACATCATCTCTCTTTCAACATCGTGATAGGCCTCACAAAAGTACCGCAGACCGATGTTATATCTTACATCGTCTACAGCCCGAGCCCCAACACCAATGCACTTGGCCTTATTACAAGTTTTAACAAAACAGGCAATAGCGGACATTATTTGGACTTACCACTGTACCTTTGCGTAAGGAGAAATAAGAGTGCAGCTGCACCGAAAAAAAGGGAGAATGAAAGAGCGGGTGAGCGGGTGAGCGTGGGAGCAAGCTTTTCGTTTAGCTGTCGCGACGGCGCAAGCTAAACGGAGAAGGCACAAAGAGGAATGCAAGAAATGCAAAATCAAACACTAGCAGCACAACTAAAATGTGAAATTAATAATAATTAAATACACAATTCAGAATAGCTGCATGCACACGAAGTGAACGGGATCTTTAATAATCGCAAAATCAAAGAATTAGAATAATACACCGGTTGTTTTTAGCAAAAAATTACACAAAACGAGAGCGCAAGAAAAAAACACGTCCGTTCACTTGGAAGAGAGAAAGCTTTTTTTTTGATTGGTTGGTCTATTATTATTATTATTACAAAGGTCTTATTGCACTGCGACCAGTAGGATCTTTTGTACCGGCCTATAGGACTAGGGTAGAGCTGCTTTGCCAAGGCTTTTAATAAAAGAGAGGGGGAAAAAGTTCACCTCCTATATGTTTAAGTTGACGAGCCCGTGTCCAGCACGACGATGGCTGTAGGCAGGATGTGGACCGCCTTCTTCTCCAGCCACGTTGCCACAGACGGGGACGCGACAGAGACCTCCAGACGCGGGAGATGGACATCGTGACCGGACGAGGTGCAGTGCCTGGCTTCCTCTGCGTGTCGGAGGTGGTACTGTTGCCCCTGTCGGAGCGGGGCGGAGTTCTTCATGCAGTTGAGGTAGGGTGTGGTGGTTTCCTACACATTTCTTGCATCCTTCTTGGCTGCGGAAGTCTCCTCCTGAGTGCTGATGGGATAGGCAGTTCGAGCAGGACTTATTAATCCCCCGGAATGGGGAAAGCGCCCTAATCCCTAGGAATGGAAGACTTTTTGTCTTCCACAGGTAGTAGAAAGACCTTGTGGGCAGGGCGTTTTATGGTGCCGCGAGACGTACGGAACTTCACGACTCGAATGGGGACATCAGCTCCCGGCAAGGCAGAAACTATTCTGCCGAGCCGCCATTCGTTCGATGGTAGATTGTCCTCATTGACGACTACCATATCGTCGACTTGGAGATTCCTGGAGTTATGGAGTTTTTTGAGATACTCCTCTTTCCACCGTGCACTAAACTGATGATGTTGAGCCTTTAGATGTTGTCATCCATGTAGTATCGACCTGGCTTCGCCCTTTATCTCGGGCTCAGCAGTGGAAGGCCATGGCTCCTGGAAAAATGGCCTGGAATGAGAGCAAGCATGTCGGATGGAGCTTCGAACCTCGGGCCTGACCGGAAAAAAAGTGCTAACCAGATGTAGGGAGGTGCCCGATGCTGCGAAGAGGCGCTTGCACTGGATGATCGTGCATATGCAGGACCGTATAGTGGTGCTGATTGCATTTCTTGCATCGGTCACCACTACGGCAAGTTCCCTGGGAGTGTTCGTGGGCCAATCAGTTGGAACAGTAGCGGTTCCCGAGAACCGCGTGGACCCTTTTCGCAACACTGAGCCTAAGGAATTGTTTGCATTGCCGAAGCGACTGGCTTTTGTTGCAGACTCAACAACGAAACCGGCCGCTTAAGGCGGTCGTACTGCGCGAGTCAAGGAGCTTGGATGTGTTGGAGACTCGCGTGGAGACACTGGGCCAGTGAGCACCCATCCGAAAATAGTCTCTTGTGTCAGAAGAAAGCCTAAAATGTCGCCCTTAGAACCGCCCAGAAGCACAGACGGAAGAATGTCAGCTCCTATCAGGACGTCGAATTCGGACCTCTCGAAAAACTTCAGTCAAGAAGCTCCTTTATGAGACCCATCGGAATTGGGTATGAGGGAAGCTTTTCGGCTAATTGAGGAAGGACATAGGCAATATCGAACTGCAGTCCGTGCCTGGAGAGAGAGCGAATTGCAAACTGGCAGAGCTTTGTGGGTTGAGCTGCAACCGTGTCATTGAGCCCGGAAATTTGGATCTGAACTGGCTTGAAAGGTGGCTTGATTCGATTGAAGAGCCGCTCAGCTATAAACGTTGCTTTGGAGCCTGACTCAATCAAAGCAAGAGTTTGCAAGATGTGGCCACGATGGCAAATATTAATGATCGCCGTGCCGAGCAGGACAGCTCTTGATCCTGAAGGGAAGTACACTTGTACATTTAACTGATGATCGGAGGTTGAAGCGCTTCTTGCCATGGGCGAGGGTCGTGGACCGGAATGCCACCAACCGGATTGTCGCGGTGCAGCAGAATATGATGGCGTGCGCGACACGTATAGCAGAAGTGGGAACTAGTGCAGTCCCGTTGCTGATGGCTGCTCGTGCTAAACAATTCAAGCAGGGGAGCTTTCTTTTGACGAAATCTGACCGATCATTGACACTCATTGTCAGGAATCGAAATGATTTTTCCTGGAAAACAGGTCACACCCTCTGGGTGCAAGAACTACCCTGGCTTCATAGGAGTTATGTCTGCGTACAGGTGCATGGACATTTGACGATCTTGGCGGAATTTGCGCAGAGCCGCTAGGCCTGACGTCATCGATGGCCTCCAACATCCGATACCTTTCGCTTAGGAAGGTGTTAATTTCTTCGCAAGCTGGAACTTCAGTTTTCGACGCTAGGCACTGTTTCCATAAGGAAAGGGTCACACTTGGAAGTTTGCTTGCGCACAGGAAGACCAGCAGCGCTTTCCACGCCGAACCGAACCCGTCATTCGTGAGCGGGGATTTGGAAACGATAGCCTTAGCCTCGCCGCTTTTTTTGTCAGAAGATGAAACAGCTTCTCGACCGGTGTCAGCCTGGGGTTGTTAACCTAAACTGCCTAGAATAGGTCCCGAAAAGTGGGCGGAGGTAGTCACCAACCAGAAGAAATTAGCGGCTGAAAAGGTGCTTGCGCGATTTAAGGCGATGCTCTGTCGATGGTTTCGCCGATTTTTGCTGCACATGACTCGTATACTGAGTAGCAGGAGTCATATTTGGCCTGGAAAATAGGCACTGTGTTGAGGGATCCTTCTTGGGCAATTAAGTCAGAGCATGTTTCGTATTCTCTTTCTACTTTATCCCATAAGGCTCGCACTTGTTGCAGACGGACTTGCAGCGTATGTAGGGACGAAGAGGTTTGATCAGGAGTGTTGATCTTTGCTTCGAAAAGGCTTACACGATCGCTGACGGCGATGAATTTATGCAACGCTACGGTTGCGGGCGTTGGCTGCTCCGAGGGTGCCATTTAATTTTTTTTTTTGGGGTAGCGCGTGTAACTCGAAGGAATTCAATCCCAACGGCAGAGGGACTTTCGGATTTTATCGGTAGGGAAGACTCGCTTTGGACTAGCGGACTTGGGTGCTAGCTTACGAAACACTAGCTCAATTCAAATAAAAAATAGGTTATATTCAATTAGAAAAAAAACTAGGGTGGACTTCGAACTAGCAAAATGAATCACAAAAATAGCTAGACTGTAGTCAAAAAAAAATATCTTAAATGAACTAGAAAAAAATTTAAAAAATGACGTACAAAAAAATAGGTAAAATATATAAAGCTCGGTATCCAGTTCTAAAAGTTGTCACGCAGCGGAAAAATTTTTATTCTTATGAAGTGTGACCGCTCCTTTTACTTGTTGTTAGGCAATTTTTGAGCGCCACTGAGGGTTGTTGACACTCGGCAATATTTGAAATAATAGTAATAGTAAAACGTTCATCTTTTGATGATATAAATAGTTGTCCCTTAGCTATTGACATGCATTCCGGATGTTGCGCCTGTCTTGGACAGCTCCCAGTACATGTGGAAGGAACTCGGATGATTGGAATTGAGTTCCGTGTCCCGTTCAGGAAGAAACATAATGGCACTAGTGCCCATTATAATGGAGGACAAGCTGCGATAAGCTGTACCAGTTCCATAGCAATATGCAAAGGTGGACCATTCTAATTTTTATTTTTATTTTTATTGTTTCGTCCCGTCTCTTTAATGCCTATTAGTGACATTTCCAAAGTATTTAATTTGCCTTCATCAAATTGTTAAAGACTGGACTCCACTTTTCTACGCATTTTTGTTCGTTGCGGGATCCATACTTTGAAATATGTAAAGGGCAGAGCGAGAAGCAAACATCGGGGACAATCTGTTTTATTAAAATTTGTATTCTTTTCCGCGACGCATTATGGAAATACTAAGAGTGCGCCTTCAAATAATCTCCTAAGTCTTGCACCATTCTAGTATTTTCGAATCTGAACTGGATACCGCGCTTCGACACAGACCTCGGGGACAAGCTGTTCCAAACTATTTGCCTCTCGCTCTCTCTCACTGCCTTGAAACAGTTTTCTTCTGTCTGGATACCGTGCTTCAAAAAAAACGCTACAATGGAAAATCTCGAAAACAGTTAAAATATAAAAAAAATAATAGCTACCAAATGGAAAATCTAGAAAATCTAGGAAATAGCTCAAATATATTTAAAATATATATTGATAATCTAGCTATTTAAATTGGTGAAAATTTTTCGCCAATTAATTGTTATTATTGGCTTCAATAAATCGTAGAATATGATATTTTCCCCCCGGTTTTCATGACGAACGGATGCGAAACACAAACACAAAAAAAACTCCAAACACACACTCCAAAAAGCAAGCAGGAAGGATAATAATTTCGGGTGGAACTATTAAACAATTAAAAATTATTTAAGTTGTGTTTGGATATTATTTTTAGTACCCGGACAAAAATTCAAGACCGATTGTGGGGAAAACTAACTAACTAAAAAATTTGGCGGTAATTATAAAATAATTATTTGGATCGGTTTTTTTTTTTTTTAATTTGATGTCGAGCTTCTTTATTTTTATTTCTTATTTATGTTTCGATTGTAGGGTATTCTCTCGTCGGTACTGTGCCGCCGTTCTTTGTCAGGGCAGTAAAGAGCAAAGAGGAGACGAAAGAACTTGCACTTAGGAAAGCCTATGTAATGGACGTCTGTGTGTCTGTAAATGAAATCGAATAGCGGGGACTTGCAAATATATGTATGTGTGAAGCTGGAGTTGTGCCGCTCAGCGCAGAACAGCGGGGAGCTTTTTTTTGTATTAATTTATTTATTTGCACAATTAACACTTATCGTACAATATTATGGAAAGCAATACAGTGGCGTGACGGGGCAAGGGCCACATCGTGCGGTACGGCCGCAAAGCAATGCTTCTCACAATGGAAGGCCGCTCAGCCCGCCTTCTCCTTCCTCATCCTCTCCTGGGATCTCAGCGACTTCATCGGCTTTGCTGCAAATTCTTCCGCCGCGTCCCAAGCCCTTGGGTCCGCCATTATCAGCGGCCAACCCTAATACCGCATCCAGCGTATTCCTCTCCTCATCGGGGGCTAAGGCTTTGTTAAGGAAGAGTGCTCGCCTGTCGCCGCGCCGATCTGACTCAGCCAGTGGGAGTTGGCAGTCACATGCCGACTACCAAAGACCGACCATACGTGGTGAAGAACCACATCCTGCTCGAGGTCCCCTGCTCTAGACTAAATATCGCGGATCTAGAAAGGACAACTTGAATCAAACCCGTAATCACCGGTGTTACCGAACCGTGCCCCTGTGATGAATGGCACTACGTTAGTGTGCCTTTTAACGGTGGCTGCCGGATCCGATCCGTAGTATGAGGCTCTGCCCCGGGAGATACTCCCTTCCTCATTACTCGTGGGACCATGGATACCATCTTAAACCAAAATGAAACAGGGTGCTCTAGCAGTCCCAAATCGTACCATCGAACCCATTCAGGAGGCCGAAGTAGCCATGGACATTTGTTCACAAGGCTTTGGCACCGAGACCATCACCAAGGAAGAGGAAGAAGCCCTTCAGCCCTTCTCGCCTCTCCCAAGGTTGACAAACAAAAGCGGATCGCATTATCGGGCGCCGCAAGAAAGAGGTTGCGCAGACACCTTGCGAACGGCATACCCTTGAAGGAGGCCAAAAGGCTCGCCTAAAAGCCTATGGACCCTTCCAGGGCAAGACCCAGCAAGAGTGGCGTGACCACTAAGAGAATAAGATCGGCCAATACGACCCAAGAAGAGGCGTCGTCAAAGAGGGCCCAGACGAAGGTACCTGCAAGTGTACTGCCTGCTACGGAGGCTCCAGTAGCCTCCACAGCCGCAACTGCGGCTGGGCAGGCAATACAGGAGCAGACACCCCAAGTCGGTGTCATGGCCTCATACAAGGACGTTGCCAGCTCGGTAAAGATGGCAATACTCTCGGCCGATTACCCCAGCAGTCTGCTCACGACAGAGCAGCTAAACAAAATACAGTCCGCCATCCTGGCGAGGGTGATGGCCCTGAGACACGGCTCTGTGAAGCCTTTGTTCTCCGGCTGCACCTTCAGACCGGGCTGGATGACGGTTACATGCGGGAACGCAGACACAGCCGAGTGGCTAAGCACAGAGGTGCCAAATCTCCGGCTGTGGAAGGACGCCCGTATCAAAATAGTTCCTGAGGCAGAGGCTCCACGTGCCGCTGTCTTCTTCGGATACTTTCCGCTTCCAAACGCGGACATGAAAACAGATAAAGTTCTGAATCTCATTGGAGGCCAAAACAGCGGCCTGCGCGTGGGAGACTGACGTGTCTTCCACAGCGAAATGAGGCAGAACACGGCGTTCTGACAATTGCGCTGGACCCAGAATCGGCAAACCGGCTGAAATTGCTGGGCCACCAGCTCAACTTCGCGTGGGGCTCCCACTTAAGCCAAAGGCCGGCACGCTGTCCAAGGAGCAGGCAGTGGCTCCTGCTCTCGCAGCGGAGAAGCCCACCTGCTCCACGGCCAGTGCTCCTGTTATGGCTGCAAAGACACCACAGGGCACTGCAGCGGCCCAGGAGCCCTCAGCACCGCGAACGATCCTGCGCCCTCTACTATTTGGGCGCATAACGCGCGGTACCAGGCGCACCACTCGAGGCACTGGGCGCGTAACCAAGAGTGCGAGGCGCACACCGGTAGAGGAGGCACTTCTAGGCACCAACAGTGGCCGGAAGATGGCGGCCAAGGGCCGCAAGAGGGCGGACTAATGTCCAGTCCCCCTCCCTCCACCCTCCCCAACACCCGGAGACACCAGAGATGTCTCAAAGCGAACCTTCATCACGCAAAGGACGCATCAGACCTCCTTTCTGAAAGCCTCGCTACAATGGACATAGCATTTATCCAGGAGCCATGGATAAACGCCGGATGTGTCCTGGGGTTAAGCAGCCCATCTGGTAAGCTGCTCTATGCAAACGACCAACCTCGCCCTAGAACGGCGTTGTTATTTAACAAAACTCTAACATTTGTTCCCCTTTCACAGTTCATAACTGAGGACCTGGTGGCAGTTTGGGTTAAATTAGACACTGCCCATGGCGAGCAGGAGGCAGTGCTGGCCTCCGCCTATCTTCCCGGCGACTCCGAGGACGTGCCTACGGCGGCTACTTGTGCTCTGATAGAGCACTGCCAGAGAAACTGGCTCAGATGGATGCCAATGCGCATCACACGGTCTGGGGGAGCAGTAACATCAACAAAAGGGGTGAATGCCTTTTTGAATACATTATTAGTAACAACGTAGGTGTACTAAATCAGGGCAGCGAACCTACATTTATTA